>JAWQRN010000151.1:0-35877 GCA_033557685.1 Sperchopsis tessellata
AACATCCTAATGTACAAGTTCCTAGAGCACACTCCTGCCCAATGAAGAATTAATATTCCGCGGAATAGGGCATTAATATCTGAAAGCACTATTAGTGCACCAGTTCAAAGTAAATTTATATTTCACGTACTTGTGCTCGTACCCAACGACGTCGTAAAGTTCATTGACGTTTAAAAATAGCCACGCTGACTTGACATTACACGAAACATGTGACTTCAGTTGAATCGATTTTTTACGGGGAATATACATGCTTAGTCGAACTGTCAACAAGTATAAAAGTTAATTGTCAAAATGGCAGATGTAAAGTCATTGGAACACCCAACATTAAAAGTAATATGCATGCATCTTTTGTTTTTATTCTAAATGAAATGCATTTTAGGTGCCCTATGAAATTTTAAATAAAAAATTCAGGACAGCACAGAAAACTTTAGATAGGGAGGTTTCACATGTGCAGCAGTCAACTTTAGAAATTGAAAAAACCCTTACCAATACAGCCGTTCCAGCTAAAGAAATAACAAAATTATTAGGTGGAATGGTTGAGAAATTACAGGTCCTTAAAAGAAAAGCCCAAGAAAGTATCGCTGATGAACTTCACGCTACAAATGTGTGTAAACGTAGATTGGAACATTTGAAGGATCACGAAGTTGTGACAACTACAGGAAATGTTTCTCAGGGATCATTGAATCAATGGAGACGGAAGAGACTGGACCGTATGATTGTAGAGTATTTTCTTCGTAATGGTTATTACAATTCTGCACTCACGTTAGCGGAACGTTCGAAAATCAAAGATTTAACGAATATCGAAATATTTTTTACGTCTCGAGAAGTTGAAAGGTCATTAGCTAAACGAGAGACATCAAAATGTTTAATTTGGTGTCATGACAATAGGTCAAAGTTGAGGAAACTTAAATCTGACATGGAGTTTAATATTCGTATGCAAGAATTTATTGAACTTATAAGATCCGAACGTCGAATTGATGCGATTAAACATGCTCGTAAGCATTTTGGAAGTTTTGAAGATGAACATTTGTCTACTATCCAACAAGTTATGGCTTTGCTTGCATTCCCAGTAAATACAGGTAATTGTTTTTGTTTTTCCTTTCTTTCTACGTGTTTTTGCAATCAGTGGTTCTACATCTAGCTCCTCTATACATTTGGTGTAACACTTTTCTGTTTCTTTGTCTATTCTTCTTAGTATTCATCTAACGGTGGGGGGTCTTCACTTTTTCCTATGCTACAACTTCTAATCCAAAATCTAAATTACACGTCATAAACAAACAAACAACCTTTGTTAAGAACACCTATTATTTATACAATTAATGTAGGTGTCAAAGTGGCATAAAATATTCTTTCAATGATTTTATATTGAATTACTTTGATAAATTGCAGCACCTATTTAGATTTAGATGTATTCATGAAAAATGGTTTGTGTGTGACATTTATTTTAGATTTGGACAATAACTTTAAAGTTACAATTTTCCTAAGTTTGCTTGTATTTATGGCCATTATGTTTTGAAATCCATGGCCTCATCTTTTTTTGTTAGCAATTAATTTGATTTATTGTTGTTATTTAAATTTTTGTTTTATTTTCAGAGATTCACTGCTACAAGTCGTTATTTGATGAGACAAGATGGGATCTACTGATTGCTCAGTTTCGAAGAGAAAATTATCGTTTGTTCCAACTAGCAAGTCAGTCTGTTTTCACTGTTGCACTTCAAGCTGGTTTATCTGCGCTGAAAACACCATATCCTTTAAATATTGGTTTGTTTATATTCATTGCCAATTTAACACAAATATAGCTCCAAATGGCATCACGGATATCGGTCTTTGATTGGGATTAGTTTGTTTCAACTTTGTTCTGATCTGATTTGTGTTTGTGATTTTCATCCATTGCCTGTAAAAATATCATGACAAAATTAAAAAAGAATTCAGATATATGTATCTATCTATTTAACCATGTCTGATCTATTTATAATATTTTAACGGCAAGTAAGTTGACTACTAGTTTGCTATGTTTAAATTAAAATTTTAGTCTATTTAATCATTTGAAAGAAGAGGGATGACAAAGGAAGACACTTCTAGTATGATTAGACCAGTGTTTCAACATTCTACACAAATAGAAAATTGCAATTTGATATGCCAGAATACCAATTTCAAATAAATATCCATCTAACAAAACTAATACATCTTCCATGTTTTTAACGAAATCAGATATATTGACATTTTGAAATGAACGACTTTTTGATGATTATGATCAAAGATTTTTATGAAACCAAAAAATATTTTGGTTGGAAATATCACAAATTTTGTTGAAATGTCCACCTTGTACCTTCGACTGCTACTTTAATTTTAAACACAAACTTGGAACCCTAGCTAATTTTCAAAAATAAATAAAAGGTAACTGTGTATTTTATTGCAATTTTGAGTAAAATTTAACTAAAGTTAGTTTAAAAATTCATTAAACATTTTTTTATACCATTCCTCATCCAAGGGATATAGGGTTTCTATTAATACCATCAATCAGTGAACAATGTTTTTCATATCTATTCGAACAATTACTTCATTACGTTGTGTGTGTTACAGTTATTTATTTGTTTACAATTTATAATAATAAAACCCTCAAAATATTTTAAAATTACTGTCGGTTGATGAACTCCACAGTTTTGAGTTTTGCGGGGCTCTAGTTTCGCCTCTGAATATACTTCTGAGCACATTTTATTTATTTTAATTTTAAATAAAAGTTAAAACTTTAAATTTAAATGTGATATTTATTTCCACCTAGCTAGGTATAGGTTTTCAAGTTGATTCTTGGCTTACCTAAAATAATGTGCAGGGGTGGAAGGTTATTTCGATCCTTTGAAATTTGTGGTTATTATTTTTATCTGCTTGTTCACCAGATTTGACCTTGCAATTCTTTTTGTTGTATTACATCAGGGAACCGTTCCACAATGGGCGTTTTGCAAAGTGGACATTTTCAAAAACATTTGGGATATTTCCTGTCAAAATATATTCTTATATTTTGGGTCTATTCATAAACAATACAATAAGTTATAACCCCCCCACCCCTCTATGATTTGAAATTTTTTATTGTGCTTTTAGTGCTATCTTTGAATTCCCAAACGCCAATTAATTTTATCAAGACTCAATTATTTTGTAAATGGGAGCTTTAGATGAGTACTGTATGTTTATTGCTAAATTTAACCCATTAACCTACTAACCATCTGCTCTTCAATCAACCTCGAAGATAGTATTAGGTCATAATTGATTCAATAACACATTGGTTTCAAGATATGTATAGTTTAAAAGTATTTTTCTTAACCTATTTTTACTCAGTGTTACACAGAAAGTAATGAAAACAGGAATCCAGGCTGCCCAATATGTCATGGACCATTGAATAAGTTAGCGGACACATTACCGTTTGCACATTGTTCACAATCCAGATTATATTGCCATATTAGTGGACTACCCTTAAATGAAAATAACCAGCCTATGATGTTACCAAATGGATTTGTATATGGAGAACAGGTACAATTTAACTTTTTTCTTCTTCAATAATCTGTTGTTAATTATTACCATTCATATTTGCAGGCCTTAGATCAAATGGCACGGGACAACAATGGACAGATTGTATGCCCAAAAACAAAGGAAATATATCCTTACAAGAAAGTGGAGAAAGTTTTCGTGATGTAATTTTGACATTTTTTAAAAAGCTATAAGCGCAACTTTGAAGAAATCGATGACGGAGATGTGAAGTATAACGAGAAGAAATCAATCTACAGAAAATCGATAGATCAAAGTTTATCCAAACGTCTACAAACATCTATTTTACAAATTACTTCAAACAATTTTCAGGTTAAATATGCTTGATTGGATCAATCTGCAGAGGTATTTTTAGTTTAACAATTTGCTAATAGGTTTGATCTGATTCACTTAAACGGAACATAGATGGTTTATTTAAATTGAACGCAGCAATCTACTAGTTCTAGTAGATGTCTGATATTGTGTTCACATTTGTTCATTACATTTTGATTCTAATAATTGGCAATTCTAATAGTCGAATATGGTAAGTTAATATCTGCAGAGAGGAAAAATTTGTATGTACATACCTGCTTTTAGAAGCATTTCATTGATTATCACATACAAAATGTACGTTTCCTCTGCATTGGCCCATCACCTCTGCATTGCTCCCACACCTAGGAATTTGCTTCACCCAGTGTTTTAACTGGAATTGGGTTCTTTTACGTGCACGTGGTCTTCATTTTCCTACAATAACGGGACCCACAATTTTACGTCCCTCCTGGAAAAATATCACCACAAAGACTTGTCCCTAATTACAAAAGGGGGATTAATATAGTGGGTAGTATATATTGTAGGATATGTAAACAAAGTGCGCGTTATAAATCAATACTTTAGTTGGAACACTGTATGCAGCAACATTCCCAGGTGTGTCTGAAATAAACAGACGTTATACAAACCCAACAGACAAGCTGGCCTGTTAGAATGAAACCAACAATACTTCATCCACTAATTGACTTTTGTCTTTGCGCTCTTTTTTTTCTTCAATATCTACAATTCTTATTATTCAAGCAACAGTAAAACAGCAGTACCGATAAGTCTGAGGTTACGTAGCTTTTATAATGTTTTTTGATCATTTCAGCAGTGGTCTGTTATAGTCTTTTGGACCATATATTTAACTTTTTGTGTAATGTGAGTTTCCCATATAATTACATGATGTCACTACATCGAGGTTTTTTTGTTCTTTTGCTTCCTTAATAGCAGTATTAACAATTTTATAGTCTTATGTTTGTGATCACTAGTCCTGGCAATTATTTTTGATTAATCGAAAGTTAATTAATTCTTACAAGAAAATAATCGATTATTTGATTTATCAATTATTCAATTAATCAAAATCCTCACGTACACGGAATTCGTGCAAATGGAACTTTCAAATCAATGGGGTTAGGTTTTAATATCTATTTCAAATTTCTATTTAACTCTTATTACAAGTTCTAATATTAATATCAATTACATAAAGTAGTACAAATAGAATCGTAATACCAATAGTTTTTCATGAATACGTTTATTTTCGTAAAACTGCAGTACCATCTTGTATTTTCGAAATAAGTATTTTTTTTCCAAAAGTGGAGCAAAATTTCTAAAGTAAATGCTGATTACACATAAAAACATCAAAACTGTCTGCGAGTTGTTTTAATTCCTTGAAAATATAAACAACTGTTATTATTACGTTTCTAAATAGAATTGCACTTTTGTGGAATCAAAAAAGGCCAACTAATTATGTAGTGTGTTGAAAGGTTAAACGTGATATTGATAGTTTTATAAAATTACATATATCTAAAAATAAGTCTTGCCAATTTGAATTTGGGAAATTTAAAATATGTGAAAAAAAATAGAGATCAGATTATCTTACTGCAAAATTAACAATGAAATGTGCAATTTAAAGAGTTAAAAAATATTGTATGAATTCAATAAACGGGTTATTATTAAACAAAAGAAAATGAAATAAATTTCAAATTGTCATAGTGTGAATTAATTGATTAATCGATTAATAATTAATGAATGATATAAAATTCTCTAATTGCCCAGGGTTAGTGGTCACCAATATGAAAAACAGTGCATTTGTTTCCATTAAAATTCAACTGATATATACCAGTCTAGTTCTCAATGTTTTTTAGGTCTTCCAGAAAGTCAGTGGGTTTGCAGTACAGTATTTTTGTTTTGGTTTAATGTCTTTTGATAGATCACCCATTTATGATGTTGCACACTTTCGATACAACACTGTTTGCTCTAGCCTGGCTAGTTCATTGTGCAAGAAGACAGCAATCCTTAAGCTAGAAAATACCCCTGACACCAAAATGCTCCAAACTTATGGGTCCAATGATCCCAACATGATAATAAATTTGTGGTGATTCATCTTCCAGATTAAAAACCAAGTTGAGTTATAGGTACGTTATTGTTCTCCAAGAAAAAAGGATGTTACTTATAGAAAAATTATTTTCTCCATAACCTTACAGTGTGCAGGTTAGGTTAATTGTTCCGTAGTTTTCAGGATCGTATTTATCATTTTTTGTAAATTAAATTGGTACTATAATGGCTATTGTGTGGAAATTACTCTAGTTATTATTAGTTATAAGTCATTGCTTCATAAACACGTTCACTATGACCAATTGCACAGTTAGTCAAGATCACAGCTGGTATATCTTTTGGCCCTGGAGTGGAGTTCTATATGAGAGATTTCAGTACCTCCATAATTTTGCTGTTGCCTTTGTATGAGGCATGTTGCATAAGTTTAAATGTCATATTTGTTGATAATTTGCGGGAATTGGCAATAGTTTTCTGCATTTGATGTTTAGAATAGGTTCATTACAAATTTGTTCTATCAAGTGGCTGAGCAACCTCGTTGTCTGTCTTTATCACATAGTTGCTCTATTTAATAAAGGCATATCAGCCAGCCATAAGTGAATCTACTAAATAGCTGGCTTACATGGGGAATATTAGACTATCAGTTTATCTTGTCCTCTAACTTAAATTTTTTTTATTAGGTTTCCACATTCTTGCTGGACTGTGGCAATATATTTTATATATAGTATATCATTTTAACGTCGTGTACTGTATCTCATTTTGAGATATTAATGAAAAATTAATAATCATACTTGACAGGTATATAATAAAAAGAAATTAGATGTTGTCATAATTTTCATTTTATCTTCTCTTTATAAATTATTTTGATTATTAAAACCACCATCGATTTGAAACTTGCACACTATCAGGCAATTTTTAAAGACAAATTAATATTAATAAAAAAATGATTCGAAGGCACTTTTAACATTGGGTTAAATCATAAATTTGTTATGAGAACCAGGCTTGCAATATGCAGTGTGTCCATTACTTAAACATACAGTACAGACAAAAACATTAAAAAATTTACCACTAATCAAGAAAATTATTTTTGGAAAAAAATTATACAAATACATACATATATGTATAAATGTCACACAAGAAATAATAAATGCTACATGATGTAAATAAATATTGATGGACTTAAATGCTTTTTGCATCTCCATTGTATCTTCAGTATTAAAAGTACAAAATATTTTTTAAATTTATTATTTTTGTAAGACTACACACTCTTGCAAATTCCTTTCGAGGTGGGCACTATGCAAAGTTTTTTTAGATTCTATAAACTTCATGCACCTTGTCATACACATACTCTTCTATTTACTCTACTCTTTACACTCTTACCAACTCACATCTACCCATTTTTCCTAGGTCTACAAGCACCTCTTTTACCCTCCAGCACATCTACATATATCTGTTTACATTTTTCCTCACTCACTCTTATGCAAAACACTATTCGTCAAGCGATTTATCACACTATCTTTCATAGAACATTTAACTCATGTATTATGTAACTATATATATATAAATTATGTTTATATTTTCCAAGTCTTTACATTCAATATTTTTTTCATATTTCCAGTTTTCACCAACTAAAGCAACAATTAATTTTTTAAGGTAACCAGCTTTTCTTTTTTTAAATGATAAATGAATGGTATTTCTGGAAGCCTCACATTTTCATGTCATTTCAGTGCTTTAAAATTGTTTCTTATGTTGTTGATTCATTCTTATAGGAGTTCTGTTTTATTACTCTTAATATAAATTGTTTTGCAAGCACTTATACCTGTTATCAGTTTAAAAACATTAAACCATTTTTAATATGAAACCTCCTGTCTACTTTTGGAATATAATTCCCAATCATTTTTATGAGTTTTCATTTTACTAATTATGACATTTTAAAATTTGTAATTCTTTAAAAATGAACTGCCTTATGAAGTCTGCTCTTAGGTTTTTCTTATAGGTGAACAAACGAAATGGAAATTTTTCGAATGTTAATTTTCTGCAGATTGGGAACAATCAAGACGTATTTCAAAGGTTTACATTTCCTAATATAGTACAAAAAGTTCTAAAAGTTACTAATAAGCCATGACAATTGCACAACAACAAAAACATGCTGTGGTATTCAATTTTATCTTGTAATTGTACCTATTAAATCATTAATTTGCTTTATGGTGAGACTGAACAAGAGAATGAATGTTAAATAGTGGTTATATATATATTATATTAAAAGTTAACTACATCATCAGTGTTGAGGCTTTTTATAATAATAAAATATAAACTTCCAGAATACTGTGTATTTTAAGGGGAATTTCTAGGGCTCTAAATGAGCAAATTAAAGTCTTCTTTACATTTTAAACTATCTTGAATTTTATTTTAAAAATGTGTTATTTTTCTTTTAATTTACTATGATATAAGCTTTTAATTTTTGGGACTGTGTTCTGGGAGATTGAAGCCTCGATATTTGTTAAGAAAAAAGTTATTAACAACGAATACACCTTGAGTGGTTTTGTTATTTTATTCTTAACAACGATGATGTATACAAATGTATTCAAATTATGCAAAAATAAAGTTTAAAATTTATTGACTAAATTTCTTTTATATCAATCCTCTTTTAGCTTTTCATTTATTTCAGTCATATTTTAAATTAATCAGGACGAGAAACTCTAGGAAAGATTCCATATAGGGTATGTCTAGAAGGAAGTTTAGAGAAATTAGTCACAGTTATGAATTCAAGCTTATCGTATAGGACTAGCCACTTGGGATGCTAAATGGGTGTTTACTTGTTTTTAAATAACATGTTACAATTTTAGTCTTAGTTGGCATATACATGATTGGTTCCCAATTAGAGAGGAGTATTCAAGTTTAGGTTGTACATATATAAATATACAAACGGTATTTCTGGCAGATTTCAACTGAGAACTGGAAGCTGGTTGAAAAGCAATAATCGACAGCGAAGGAATACAGTGGACTTGATAACGAGACATGTCTCTTCTACTTATCCTGGGGGTACGCAAACAGCCTGGTGTGTAGAATGAGGGAGGTATTGGCTAGCTAATATTTTAGTGTTTGAGTAAAGATACTTGCAAAACACAAAAAATGCATTTTCTTTATTTGCCCATTTTCTATTGTTTTAAACTTAACATTCATTGAAGGAAGAATGAGTGGTTCCAGGTTCTTCCGAAATCGCACAAATTTCATCGGCGATATGGAAGACTTCAAAATAAAAAGAAGGAACAGTAAGGATTGTGAGGCTTGGATTCCTGAGGTTTTCCAAAAAATAAAAATATTAACAGAACCCCAGACAAAGTAGATGCTAAGACAGAGAAGGCAGCGGGTAAGATCAAAATAGAGGAATGAAGGGCATTGGTGGGGAGAATGATGAAGGATTTTAAAGAGGCCATGGATGAAATGAAAATGGAAATCAGAGGTAATAACGATGAAATCGAAAAGTTAAGAGAAGAAATGAGCAGACGAGGAAAGAGAATGGAACACAATTAAAAAGAGTGAAAGTCTGAAAAGGAAGACCTTCTTTAAGAAAAAAAACAGAGTTAGAAGATACCCTATAAACCTCTACTCCAACTATGTAGAAGAGGTATCGATTAACTTCAGTGTAATATCTTCTGTTCTTAAGGGTTCGTTGCACTATAGCTTATGTATCTGGAGAAACAGACATTCGCTCCAAGGTAAAAGGTTGCAAAACTATATGTACCATTTTATATTATCTCTTAACAATTTTGCATCTAAATGTATTTATTACAAGTCAATTAAAATAGGTCTTAATAGTGCATCATCATAAAAGGCCTATAAGTCATGAACTATCGAAGTAAATGCCTACAAAATACCTCATATAATTCTTACACATATACTAAATGCATCTGTATTTTTAAAGATATAAATTTTATCTTATTCTCAATGCTATTACAAAATAAAAATTAAACATTTTCTGTTTAAATTTCACGTAAAACTATTCTGAATTGTTTGAAAAGTACATTAGCTAATATATTGCTAGTACTGGTTGATTACCAATTAAAACATTCAATTTCTGTTCATACCTATGGTTATAATTGCAATTGGTATTTTTGTATATATCAAGCGTGCAACAAATCTTTAAGGGTAGGTATTAAAAATTTTCTTGATGGAAATGCTTTTATGTTATAGTAAAAATAAAGTAATGTTATGTACTTTATGATAGAAATATATTTATTTTGTGAATTTAAACTATATGATATTATTAAATATAATAGACTTCCACGGTTTTTATCTATATGAATGTTTTAATTCGGTATGTAGACTTCCACGGCCACAGTAGATATCTTCACGTTTTCTGGGAGATAACAGAGTGTTGGCTTTTCTTTTTACCCGTGTATCGTCTACAGTTGTAGGCGACATGTAGCTGTAAAAAGTGCTAATCTACATGATTACTGACTGATTAAGAAATTTTATAACTTATTATAATTTTGTTCCAACGTTGTTTATAATTAAATTTATAAATATAAATTAGAAGAATTAATTTTAAACAAACTAAACAGATGGTTATATTTTATAATATTCATGCGACAAAAAATAAGGAATTTTCGTATATTCTGCTTGACTTTAAAAATTATGTTATACTATTTAGTATAATAGAAATATTTAAAGTGAAAGTGGTTATTAAGGAGGTGCAATAAAACACACTTCTTAAACAGAAAGAAAATTTAATCAACGATTACAGTCGAGGCGAACCAAGAAAAATGTTGAGCCCAAAACACTATAGTGTGAGCAAATGTGCTGTTTCACGACTAATTGCCAAATTGAAAAGGAGTAATATTCTCTTTATAGACGAAAATAAAGGTAATATGGCAAATAATACAGATAGGATATTATTTATTTGATGTCTTAATAACAAATAATTTCATAGTAACTAAACAGTAAAAATGTTAAAGCATCATGGAGGATGGATCCAGATTTGGGGCTGTTTTTCACAATTTGGAATGGGTCCATAAAAACGTATCAAGTCAACAATGACGGACCCTATGTACAAGGATATTTTAGAAACTGTTATGTTGTCATATGCTGAAGAGATTCTCCTTAGATATATTCAGCATGATAACAATCCAAAGCACACTAGTGCTTTTGTAAAGTAATGGTTAGAGAGCAAAAATATTCAAATTTCAAAATCCGATCGAGCAAATGTGGGGTGAAGTTAAAAGTAAAGTTTCATTGAAAACTTCCAAAATTAAGGATGAACTTTTTAAAAATTTCAAGAAATATGGAATGGATTTTCACAAGATGTAATTAACAAATATATCCTAGCAGAGCATTATTTTTTTTTAGTTTTCATCTAATTTTTGTGAATTTTATTTCTGTTCCCTAAATTTTGTCTCTTGAATTAATTACTAAATTCATATTCTTAAGAAAATATATATTTTTTTAAATTACCCATTATGAACTTAAATATGACATGAAAAAATACATGCATAAATATTCGTAGGTTGCTTAAAATTTGTCCCATCCAGTATATAGTTTCAAGTAGAATTCTGAAATGTTTAACAATATTTTGATTCTGTATAACATTTGTCATACATAAGTAGCTTTTCGTCAGAATGTTTTCATCTAGGAGTGAGGTGCTTTAATAGGTTGCAAAAATAATTATTTAACTTTGAAATACATATATTTTATTACAAGCAAAATACCAAAATAAATATAACAAAAAAGTAATCATCACATTAAAATAATACAGTTCATGAGACATCAAAAAATACAATAGATCTTATAAAAATATAACCAATTTAAAAATTCTATGTATAAGAGATTTATGAATTAATTTAAGATCACATCAAATTTAAAAATTCTATGTATAAGAGATTTATGAATTAATTTAAGATCACATCAAATTTAAAATTACTCATTTTTTTTCGCTTCCTCGTAATGTTTTATGTTTTGTTTTTCATGTTGCTCTATGTCTGAGGTAGACTCATTGGTATGAAGTCGCCTTGAAACTACAGATTCATCAGATTGTTCTTGTATAATATTATCACAATCTTTTTCAGTTTTTATTTTATCGTCCTTGTAGAGTTGATGTGGACCATCTCCACTAGCACCATTCTTCTCAGGTTCTTTCAAAAAAATTTTATCTTCTATAGCACCATCTGTGTTTTCATCAATTTCAGTCGATGACTGGAAAGGCATTGGAACATCCTCTATTGAAGAAGTTAGTGCGTTGTTATGTCTTAGTACTGAGGCGTCTTTTATGGAAAGAGTTGGTTGTGTTACATTTCTTGTTGGTACTGGAGCATTCTCTATGGAAGAAGGAAATTTCGTTACATTTCTTGGTGGTTCAGTATGAATATTATGTACCTCCTGTATAATTTCTCTATGAGGAATTGCTTCCCTATGTGTTATATGATCTAAGATACTTTGCAAATTTCTGCCACTTAGTACATCTCCAACTTGTTTTCTGTTTGAATCGTTGAAATCTAACACAACTAAATGTGCCAAGTTTATTTTAAATGAAGTGCCTGTTGCAAAGGATATTACCATACATAAAACTATGCACATAAATAGTAGTACTAATGGTAACATTATGATGTTTATGCCCCAAGGTAAAGCTCCTAAAAATATAAACATATTCAGATTTTATTTATTTCGTTATAAACATTTTGTAATAATACAATCATCCATGTTGCCACATTGAAGAAAATATATTTACCAAAGCAGTCTTCAATAAATATTGCCTTACAATAGGAGATTTTATTAATTTAAACACAATTTAAAAAAAAAACTACGTGAAAAGTTTTAACAAAAGTCACATTAAAAAAAAATATTTACAACACAATGCCTTATCATGAAAACAATATTTTATATTATCTTCAGGTTTTCCAGGAGATAGCCTTGTATTGACTTTTCTATTTGCCGACGTTTCATCCATCGTTGCAGGGGACATTGTCAAGACTTGTATCTCTTAAAAGTGCTAATTATAAATAGCCATGTAGCTCTCAGAAGGGCTAGTCAGTCATATTTCTATGACTAGCCTTTCTGAGAGCTACATGTCATTCTATGCTTAGCAGTTTTTAGAGCTAGTCGGCACCTACATCTAGTTCTTTTCAGAGCTACATGGCAATTTATAATTAGCACTTTTAAGAGCTACATGTCTTGATAATGTCCCCTGCAATGGTGGACGATACTTTGGCAAATAGAAAAGCCAACACACGTTTATCTCCAAGAAAACCTGAAGATATTTACTGTGGCTGTGAAAATCTATGTACTGAATATTATATATTTTTTTAAAAATGCAAAAAATACACAAGTATAGTTACACAAAATTATCTATATTTTATAAAATACAACGTTTGCTGAAGGGATTGAAATTATTCTTTTTTTAAAATAAGCAATTATTACATAAATATGTTATCGCAAATAATTTTATTTGATCAATACATATATGTATATATAAATGCATTTGCATTTCACATATTGCCAATACAACTTGCTGTCGTATTTGTAGCCATTTCGAAGAATTAGTGACAGTCATTGGAAAATTCTATATTTTGACAGAACTTAACAACAAATATAAATCATTCTACTCCATAAGTAATTGAACAAAATAAAACAGTGTAGATTGAGAATTTGTTGCATAAATGTGTAATTTTATTATTTGATTTTAATCAAATATCAAGCAAACCGGCCAAGTCGATATATTGAATACAGAAATGAACTACGTATATTGTTTTATTTTGTAATAACGGTGAAAATTTAAAAATGATCATGCATTGTGATCTTTTTGATATTGTTTTAATAGTTTATTTATGATTTAAGCCTAACATTTAATACAAGATCATGTCAGGTCCAAAAAAGTATGAAAACTTTAATTAAAAAAAAAAAAAATTTAACAATAGAGATCTTAAAAACTATCAATGTTATAACTACTACAGGATGTGATACCGAAAGTCACTTTCTCGAAATATTGGCACCCCCACATATTTTAGAGCGAAATGGTAAGTTGATATTTTTTAAAATTTAAAAATTACATCCATTCTCTTTTCTATTCAATAATCCAGTTTCTAGAAAAACTATATTAAAATTATCAAAGTTTTCGATTGCCTCAAATAATTTTGTATTCGTACATTTCATTAAATTTTTAATGTAAAATTAATTGTCTTAGTACATTAGTTGCATTTGGAATCAACAAAAATGGATTATTTTTATTCAGTGATACTATTCTGGCCAACCTCTGCGAAATATTACGGATTATTTTGCTAGACGTTACGCTTATCGTACAATACCTTCTTTAAACACAATTCAGAAGGTAATAGAGCATTTTAAATCTACTGGTAGTGTTAATAAAATATGAACCTGCAAGGAAGGGATAATGTAGGTTATACAATTTAAGAAAATCTTGTGCCACTGTCGCTAACATTTTCAAAAAGCAATCTTTTTGATTTTTTAAGTATCAAAAACAACAAGAAATATTTGATGAGGATACATTTACACATGGCATTTTCTGAAATGATCTTAGAAATTACCAATCATAACAGATTTTCTACATAACATTCTTTTTTCCGTACATTTTCTACCCATGACACTCCCAATCAACAAAATTTTAGATTTTGGAGTACACAAATGCATCATTTAACAGAGGAAAACAGAGATCAATATCGTAATGATAGGGCCTTTTTTCATTGAAGGGACCATCACTGCTGAAAGATATTTGAGCTGCTACAAGAAGATGTTGGGCCTGCTCTTGAGAATCTAAATATTAATAACGATATCTGGTTTCAACATGACCAATGGCCTGCTCACAATGGGAGAATAGTGCTTAACTTTTTAGACTTTGTTTTTTAAGGCCATTGGATAGGTAAAGGGAAACAATTCAGTGGCCAGTTCGTTCCCTGGACTTAGCACAAAATGATTTTTTCTCTGGGGTTACTTAAAAAATGAACTGTATAACCATCCAATTTCTTTTGTGAATGCTTTCTTTCTTAATTTTTTTCGTCGCATCCTTTGATAAATGTCGAGGTTTTTCCCCATTTTTATTTCTTTTAAAACTTGATCCACTCTTTCCTATCAGCTGTACACTCTGTCACCAGCTTCCAGCTCTTTCCTTTGTCTCTTAGTGTTTTGGGGATTGTGTCGTTCCAGGTTTCCCGTGGTCTTCATTTTGATTTCCTTCCCCAAGTTTTCGCCTCCCACACTAGTTTCACTTGCCTATCGTTTCTCATACTATTTATATGTCCGAACCATCTCATCTATCCCTCTTCTATTTTCAACTGTGCAGATGTAATTACGAGCCTCTCCCCGTCTATAATAGTTGAAAAATGCCAAGATGTATCACAAAACATTTTGGCAAATGTAAAACGTAAATTTTATGCTCAGCTTGAATACTGTTTGATTGGAAATGGAGGATTATCTAAGGCAACCTCGAAAAATTTTATAATTTTCAAAATAGTTTTTATCGAAACTGGATTAATCAATAGAAAATCTATTTACCATTTTGCTCTAAAATAATTAGGGGAGCTGTTTTGAGTAGTAGTTTTACATGGAAATTCCCTGTTGCAAAATCAACTTTACACCCTGGAAATGAAAACTAAAACAATTTTATTCTTACCAAATATTCCATTTACTAATTGTCCTATTGAGCTTCCAAAGTTTAATGAAGGTTGTATTAACTGATGTGAAATAACTGTGAAAGGTCCAATTCTGTAAAATATGTCGTTAAACTTAGCGTGATGGTACACCCTACATTCATCTGAGCCACCTGTAAAAAGTTAAGCTACATTAACTATCAGGAGTTTTAGATATTTGAGCTGAATAAACAATTTTTCTGATTACGTATATAGTGAAAATCATTTAAAACAAAATTTGACAGAACTATCTACAATTTTCTACCCATACGTTGTATGCTAACTTGCGAGACTGCTTGAGAAGTCAGCTCCCCTACGGCACTGATGAGGTATTAGGAAAGTATTGAAATGGTTTTACATAGTCAAGATGGCATCTTCAGTAGGTGTCCCAAACTTACTTTTGTATTTACGTAATTTCCGTGTATAGCTATTTTATAACTGCAACTGTAACCAGTGTAAAGAGCGATTTTTTGCAGGATGGGCTCTGTTTACAAGTGCTCACAATAGAAATCTATTTTTCTGAAATCATTTAACCCAAAAATGCATACAAAAAATTGTTAATATATGATTAAAAACTAAAAAATATTGTCGATACACAAAGTTTTTTAATATATACATAAAATTACTACCGGTTTGGACCACACTAAGTCATTCTTAAGCTAAAAAAACAATAGAGCAATTAGCGACTTGCAAAACAATTAAAACTGCAATCCTACCTTTTGAGTCAGTGAAGGCAACAACACAACTAACCAGTGTTACCAGACATACCAACTGCAGGAAAAGGAAATGGTCTGTTGGTGATAATTTTAAATACGGGATTAGAGGTGAAATTATGAGATTCGTTGAGATTAAGAATAGGATTGGATCGACTGTTGACATGTTTCAAGGCATTCGCCAACATTTCTTATCCTTGGGATATCTGTGAAGGATGACAGGATTATTAGGATTGGGTTCATGATTGCAGGCACTACATGACTGGCAAAGCTAGAGTCATTTACATTTATTTCCCTATAATATTCATTAACAATACACTGGTCAAAAAGTCAAATTATTGTGGTATTGCTTCTACAATGGCGTATTTGATGCTGCGAATGTGTTCCTTATACCGTGTGTTAAAAGAACGTCTAGTCTACCCAACATACTCTGCTCCACACCCACAGAGCAGGAGATACGTCAAGCCGGTCTTTGTTCTTCACCAGCATGCTGTGTATAGTCCTACCCCAAACGAAAGATGATCTTGGTGTTAAGCAAAATTGTCGGAAACGGGTTCATGGAAGGGGATGGAAACGTAAGAGTTGGAAGAGGGTTGGGGAACTGGATAACAAAGATATTGAAAAATAATTTTTAACTTCCTATCGTAGGCCTTGTGAACAATAGGGATAGGGTAACCATTCACATGAGCAACCTGCAAAATAGTACCAAGCTCTAGTTGGAAAGAACAGATAAGGGGATAGAGAACAGGTGATGAAAAAGAAAATTGAAGAAAGTAAGTTTTGTGGTTCCTAGATAGGTTAGAATTAAAAGGGATGCAATGGTCTGTGTGGGTCTTTCTTCTGAAAATTTCAAACTGAAAATTGTTACTGTAGTCTTTAACTATAGTTGAATAGAGAAAATTCAAGTATCTTTTCACCTCCAACTCAGAAGTGAAGGTCAAATTTGGATGAAGGGTATTGATGACACCACGTAGACCCTCCACAGTACTAACATTGCCAGCTACAATGCAGAAAATATCAAAGTATCTTACCCAGAATTTTATAGACTCAAAGTAGAAGTTACTTTATACTGAAGAGACGTTCTTCTAACTGACCCATGAAGATTTCAGCGAGTAAGGAACTGAGATTGCACCCCATGGACAACCCTTCGGGCTGTTCATAAAAATTATCATTATACAAGAAGAAATTCACCTTTAAAGCGACGTATAAGCAGTCCATTGTACACAACCTCCTCATCGGATGCATCACATTTAGACAGGAGGTCACCCACGAGATTAAGGCATTCTGACACTGGTACAGAAGTGAAAAAATTACTTCCATCTAAGGAGACCATCAGAAAACTCAATGGTGTTTCTGATACTGAAAGTAGGAGTGAAGTTAAGGATCTCCTTGAGTCTTCTATCTAGGAATATAGCAAGTCTATGAGTAGAAGAGCCTTTGTAAGACACAACAGGTCTCATAGGGCAACCCTCTTTATAAATTTTTGGAAGGCCATATAACCTCGGTACAAAAGGATTCATCGAGGTGACCTTACGTTGGGGCAAGAAAGGTGCTTTTATAACGAGCTATAAGAGTACGAAGAAAAGATATGTACCTGTTGACAGGATTAGATTATAGTAATTGAATGTTGTTATCTCTCAAGAACTCCTCCACCTTACGTACATAGTCGTATTTGTTCTAGATGACCTCGCATGAACCTTTATCTGCTCTGGTAACAAGCAGACCATGAGCCCTGATCCGTTCTCTCAAAGAAGATACCGTATCACGCAGCAAAAATTTATAAGAGGGAAAGGCAGACTTCAAGATATTACTACAGAGATGCCTATAATTGTCGGAATTCTGAGGGAAGAATTTACCTATGGCATATTTGATATCAATAACAAAAGTCTCTGCTATATTAAAATTGAATTTTGAAGGAGAAAATTTGAGACCTAATTCCAATAATGAGAGTTCAGCTTCAGGAAAGCAACACTCCAGATGAATTGAGGACTCTAGTGTGAAACTGAACTAAAGAGACAACCTTGAAATCAAAGCGATTATCAAAAGTAGGAGTATCAAAAGGTGTATGATAGAAGGGTGAAGGAGGAGAGATGTCGCAAGGCGTACAGTTTGAATGTAGAAAGGTAAACATAGGAGTGGTCTCTATTATGTATATATTAAAACACTTTGTGGAACGACAATATTTTTTATTTTCTAAATCATGAAGATTATCCACAAAACATCGAATTTTCAATTTTCTGATTTTTGTTAAGATATGTTTTCCCTTAGAACTAACCTGAAATGGGTAACAAAAATTATGCACAAGGCAAAATAATTATTTTGTCCCAGGAAGTAAATGACGATAACGCACATGGGTATCAAAAAAATAATATGATTTTATGGGCAATTTCTAAATGTGGTAAGCATGTATTTTATAATACACATTTTCTATGCTTGTGTTTAGTATGAATTTGGTCTCCTAAGGAATACATTCCAATTGCATTTGCTACATCATTCCTACTGCTACAGATGTGTGTAAAAAGTTTAAAAAATGACTGTAGGAAGAGCAGATGGTTGGCGGTAGTCGGCCAATCTAAATCAGATCCCTTTGCTATAATTTTAAATGTTATGGAATGTGTATTTTCATTTTACTTTAGATTTTGACAATAAATTGATTTATTATTATTATAATTTGGACAGCAAAATGTATGACAAAATGTTCTATTTAGATATAAATATATATTTGGTGGGAGAAATTATGTTTTTTTATTAACCAATAAATCTTATTGGTAAAACTTTCAATATTTATTTTGATATGAAATTCATTTTAGATGAAATTTTTTGTGGTCCTCAATATTTCGTGTTAAACATTTACTACTGGTTGTTTAAAAAATTTAAAAATTTCTAAACCTTACCTAACCCTAAGAAAGTTGAAATTGTCAACGAAGCAACCATTATTAAAAAGGAAATTAGCTGTCTTGTGGATATTCCTCATAATTATATAACATAATTTATTCATCCATAACAAAACATATATTTGATTGGACATGTCAAAATGATCGTATGAACCAATAAAAAATTATCACAAATTAAATTGAAACAAATACCAAAAATAAAATCAATTAGAGAATAAGAAATACAATTAATTAATATGTAACAAATCGAGTAAAAAAATCGTTTAGTCTATACATACATTTCCACAAATACTAGTTCCAATATGAAAGACACATTTGCACGCCCACGCTCAATAGACTATCTAGCGTAAGTTGAGGTCTGTTGATTGCAACATGAAGGTTATCAATTGATCTCGTCATTAAAGAGTGCACATATGCATATAACAGCCCAACTCCAGAACGTACAGCGCAAGAACAGTGAGTATCCTGAATTGGCTAAAGTAAGGTCGACAGGATTCTATACTAGAAAGAGAGAAAATGCTACGCAAAATTCGTAAAATACCCCATAATATTATACCATACAATAAATTTGATTGAATCTCAGCATAATATACACTTAAATTGATATTCACATCAAACATCCCTGCCAATGATCGAAACAGATATGATTTGGATTTTCGCATTGCATAGCCTAACTAAAAATTACCCTCCACATATACTCCAAGAAACTTTATGATATCCACCCTCTTAATAACAGTGTTATCCAAAACTATACTGCAATCAGGCACTCTATGTCTCCGAGGAGTACGAAACTACATGGTGTTAGCAGAAAACCAGCTATTCATCATAGATAACAATGGATTATCAGCAGCTTCAGTCTTCTGCTGCCCTTTCTCAGACAGAAGAAACGAAGAATCATCAGCATACAGTGTAACGCTATAGCCATCTAAGTACTTCACTATATCTGATATATATTGAAAAATAGCGCAGGTCCCAAAATTACTCCAGTAACTATATGCAAACAGTCTGACTTTACTCTAGCATTACTACCAGACTCATTCTTATACACAATGTCCACACATTGACTTCTGCCCGCAAGGTAAGAGCAATATCACAATGAAGCGGTCCCACGAACACCAAATGACTCCATTTTTTTTACTTTTTTACTCA
Source organism: Sperchopsis tessellata (assembly GCA_033557685.1). NCBI lineage: Eukaryota > Metazoa > Arthropoda > Insecta > Coleoptera > Hydrophilidae > Sperchopsis > Sperchopsis tessellata. Next base: position 20,272 of record JAWQRN010000151.1, read on the forward strand.
AGTCACAATAAATGCCAACTGGAAAATTTCCCCCATCAATCTCTTGCATTAGGTTGTTATAAAAATCAAGAAGTGCCGTTGTTGTTGGCTTACCCTTACGGAAGCCATGTTGGCAACTCGAAATCAGGTTATATCTGTCCAAAAATGACTACTACCTGTTCAACATAGCGTATTCAAAAATTTTAGAAACAGATGATGATAAGGAAATGAGCCTATAGTTACTCAATTTTGATCGGTCCTGCATTTTAAAAATTGGCAATACACAACATTTTTTGAGATGTTCGGGGTAATTACCCATTTCAAAAGACGTATTAATTAGATAAGTAATTGGGTGCACCAGAGCAAAAAAGAATTCTCTTAGAAGATTACAGGCAATTTCAGTTTTCTGAAAATTGAAAGCATTTCCATCTCATCATATGGTAGTAATACCATAGAGTATTGACTGAAATGAACGCTAGAACGCACTCACCCTGGAAATCTGCTATATTCGAGACGTTATCCTGGGGAGCCTGAACAAAGAAAGAGTTAAATGCCTCTGCAACATTCCAACTGTATTCCTTTAAATTAGAGCTACCACACATACTCTGAATTATCCTCCACATTTTGCTAGTTTTGTTGCTAAATTGATTTACTCTACCATCGAAGTGCTGACGTTTTTCCTCACATAAATCAGCATTATATTTTTGTTTGGCATGTATATAAGCATTCCTGAGATTTGGATATCTCTTCTGCAATACAAAGAGATCTGCCAGCTTCAATCTGGAAGCAAGCAGTTCGTTTGAAAACCGAAACATTTTGCTGTACTTATCACTAATGCAAAAATTGCACAAAGGGAAGCTTAAATTAAAATAATATAATAAAGTGTCTATAAATGAATAAAATTTATCGTTAAAATCCCTAAGAAAAAAAACATCGGACCATTGTTCTTTAAGCAAATAGTCCTTAAATAATTTCTTGTTGTTTTCATTGAAACACCACACCCCACAAGAGAATACTTATTTAAATGAGTTACAAAATCACCATCAATATTCAAACGAATCCTACGATAGTCTGAAACATGAATATCGAAAACTCTAGAACTAACCCCCGTAGATATATTTGTAAAAATATTATCTATTTGTGTAGCGCTATTTACTGTTATACGAGTAAATACTCAAATACGGTCTGCTTCAATCCATAGTAGTCAAACATTTCAAAAAATCTAAACTTTTCCTTAGAATTGCTCTGAATATTTATGTTAAAATCACCTGCTAAAATAATGGGTTTATTTATCGAAAATATTGAGGTAGAGATTGTTGCCCTTTCACAAATTTTATTATAATAGGAATAGGTTTAGACTTTCTTTCTCTCTATGACTTCACGTCCCTCGGAGTGATTTTGCCACCAAAACAATCCTCTTCCCTACAGCTCTGACTTCCGCGGTTTGCCGCCAGTTTCTGACATTCAGTTTCTACAAGGCCCTTTCCACGTCGTCCATCAATCTTGATCTTGGGCGCCTTATTAGTCGTGTTACCTTCTGATCCTGCATGCAGTATTTGTTTGGTGGTCCTGGTATTCTCCATTCGCTGTATGTGACCTAGCCATCTTATACGCATGGATTTTATATGGCCTATTATGGTTTCTACCTTTGCCAGTGATACTAGTTCGTTCTTCATTCTAGTTCTATATTCCTCCTCAGCTCGAATGGGACCAAAAATCATCTTCAACACCAGTATCTTCATTCATAGCAGCTTTTTCGACTATGTAATCATGTCATTCTGAAGTCTAATATTTGCTTAGGGCAATGTGAAAACAGTACCGTAGCATCAAAATTGTCAGAAGAACAACACCCTCTAATTTAATTATAACTAAACAGGCTGTTAAGAATATACAGCATTGATGATTTCTTCTTACTAATATGATATATTATACCCACTAGCAAAATATATTCAACTTACTAATAAATTCCCAAAAGTTTCCCCATATGGACAATTTCGTTGGATCACAGTTGGATGGTACAGCTTTTAACTTCATAACATCTACCATATTATCTACATCAGCTTTCTGAAAATAATAAAAACACGATATTTAATTAAATACAGTTGGTATTCAAATTTTATACATATTGTTAAGCCAACGTATACCAAGAACTCTCATGTGCGACTACTGGAAGTCACGGGCTGTTTGTAAAAAATATTCAAAAATTGTTGGGTATAATTCTAAATCTTGAGGATTTTTTTATTAAGTCTAAGAAGTGCCAAAACTTAATAATAACTTATAAATATCTAAGTTGTCTACTACTGAAATTGAGTTTTAAAAGATATTTCGTATTAAATAGACCATCGTTTCCCAAATTATAAACAAGAATAGAAGTGTTTGCTTTTTAATGTTTTCTTAATGCCCGCTTGCTCCACAATGCCTCTGTCCTTCTCCGCAGATACCTCCAGTACCCACAGGAAGCAGTAGTACTCACTTTGGGAAACTATGGATTAGACCATTGCGTTTTGATGAAGTGTCGTGTGTTATTTTGCAAAATATTTGGGTCTCATGTGTTTTAATTTTAATAAAAAATCGCGCTCTATAAATCTGTAAGAAAATAATGCTTAAACTGATCTATAATTTAATATATTCTTACCTGGTATAAATCCATCCATGTGAAACCAAAATCAACAATCCACGCCAAAAATAATAAGTACTTTATAGTGGACCATATAGTAACTTTAGCACGATAAAGCTTCATGCAAATTAACATCACAAAAATACATCCTAAGAAAATTCCAATTGTTCGCACAGTGACAACCATCCGTAAATATTCAGCCCATGTTAACATCATTTGTGAAACTTGTTCCATGTTTGACTTTTTGTACATTTTCTCTAAAACATTGTCAACTTGCTGAAAACTTTCTTGATCTATATCTGAGCTTTTGGCAAATTTTGATAACATTTGATATTCTTTAACGGGGATGTTCAGATTGATGTAGCCAGTATAGGCTGAAGGATCACCATCATCAATCTCAACAGAGCTTAAGAGCATATTTATTGTTCTTTTATAGAAAGACACAGCATAATAACTGGAATCTTGGCAATTGCAGACATCTTCAGTCCTTCCAACACTGTTCATATTAGCAGCGAACGGTTTTACATTTATGTCGTCGTTAGATGGATTACTATTTAAATTCATGTCAAACGGATCTACCCAGTCTGCCATTATGTATTTTATAATATCCAGCATAAGTATATAAAATGGTATGAATTTATTAATCACTAAACACTGCCGTTTTCATAAAGTGCGCGGGTGCTTGACAGTTACGTTTTGACAACTGTTGACACTTGTGACCATAGAAGTATAAATTTATACAGACAATTTATAACGATATGTATGATTGAATTCAAAATCGACATAATTAACTCTTAAATCTGTATTTTAAATGACAAATGAGATTTGCTATAATTTGCCGACGGATCCCCGAAATCGCAATATATTAGTTGCCGTAATTTTTCTACTAAAATAAACATCGTTTTTATAAGTAAGATGGTGGTTGTTGGTTAGGTTAGACTCCTGACAGCGGTCAGACACGCAGGGTCCAGTGTTGTTTGTTTATTTAACGTCGGCCTATTTTAGCTGCTATGGCAGGGACTAGGTGCCCTCATCTGGGAATTTCGCTGCATTCAGTGTTCCACCTGGAATTGGGTTCTTTTACGCGCACGTGGTACTGATATAAGTGGTGATTGTTGAAATGAATTATTATTAGTGGTAGGTAAAACTGGATATTGAGATGTAATATGTAATAGAAAGCTTAGGATTAACATTACGTATGACACCTTGTAAGCAAATTAAGTGACGTGGAATGTATAATTCAATATTTTTTGTTTTGAAAATTGCTGCGTTTGTCGCTTCTAAAGAGACAAACTTGATTCTAATTTTGTTCCTACCCTTATTACGTGAGACTATTGCTCTCCTAGTACATTTGAACTCTTTAAGATTTGTCCCTTCTCATCTCTATAGTGTGCAAATAGTATGTATGGAGGAAGTGAATACGGTTTGTAATGCTCTGGAATATCGCTAAAATTAGAACCTATGATTCACTTTGGGGTATCTTCTCTATTAGCTTTGTCTATATTTGAGTCTAAAATGTTGTCAGATTTTGCATAATCGAGCAGCCAATTTCTTATTTTTGAATATAATTGTGACTAGAACTGAAGAGATATCTGTAACCGTCCCTGAACTTACTTTATCGAAACATTCTGTATTGAATTTTTCATTAATTATTATTATTCATTTTGAAGACCAACTATATGTGAAAAATTACCACGTGCAAAAGTAAAAAAAAATCGCAAATAAACTACTGATATTTACTGCAAATTCCTTGAAGAGAATAAAGGTACATGAAAAACAAACTGACATACACTACACTACACTGTATTATTCAATATATGTGCTGTATTTTCAATAGACATATAATTAGTCAAGAAATCTATAGATATTTTTATGACAACCTGTAACGTCTTTTGATTTGTATATAGGAAATCATTAATTGATATGCCTAGTACATATCTAGGTAATTTTGTAATGCATGCCTACACAAAATGTAAAATTTACTAAAAGGAAGGCAAATACCTACTGCAGTTGCCTACCTACTGTAGTTTTCAATAGGTAGTATCATAGACATCACAGGAGGTGAATCTAAGAGAATGATAACTGCTGGAGAATAATTTAACATTTATTTCAAGAGGCATCTGATCCAAATGCGATGTTTGCAGACACAATGAAAAGATATGGATCTCGCCGTCCGTCCTTGCTATCACGCCCCATTCGATCAGGTGATTTGCCTTGATAATTGCTTATCTCTCAAGAAATGGTCTCTTGAAATCCTCAACATAATCCATAATATCAACGATATTAACCGCTGGGTCAAACATTATGGGAAATGAATTAAATAAAGCAATCTGTCTACCATCAGACGGCCATCTCGGATTCGATGCTAGCGCCCCTAGAGGTCTTTAAACGCTAACACACTTTTACTACGGCACCACCGCTGTAAATCTGTATATTGTGTTGCCTATATTTAGGTAATATTTTGCTTATATTTTAGGCAAATGTTTTTCTCAAAATGTTTTTTTATCTACCTGGGAAGATAAAGGACAGATGCGCTTGATTCGACAATAAGTTACACACTTTCTCTTCTCTAGGGTGGTGTAATTTTGACCGCACTATTACCAAGTCAGAACCGTTTATTTTCTACAGTGTTGTGTATTTTCTACTGCGCTTTTACAAAGTTTAAATACATTTTAATTTATATAAGTTTTAATATTTAAAATATGCAAAACTTATATGAATGTGGAGCCTCTACACGGTTTTCACCCGGAAACATTCATATAGATAATAACCGTGGAATGCCATTTCTATTATTTTTACACTACGTTGTACATGAAAAGAATTCTCCACACACACGAATGCGTTTGCATTTATTAATTTTACTTACGAGTAATTCACTCCTGTTTACACGAGTCAGCATCCGAATTAATTTACAATTCACATATATTTACAACATACACGTTCGTAAGATGATAATATTACTTAATATATAAAATCTATTCACCTAGTAAGGGCAGGCAATTTATAGTATTATAAGTGCTGATTGTCTTGAAGAACAAATACGTTTATTGTAAACTATTTATGGATACGAATATGAAAGAACAAGTCGCAGTGACAGTTTTTGTTAGAGGTATTCTGATAAAATATAATCGGCTTCCACGGTTTCTTTAGTGTGCATGCGTTGAAGTGACATCACTAGCTTCAAAAATATCCCTTGCAACAGTGGACGAAACGTTGGTATTTTCAGACGCCCGTTACGGATTCTGATTGTGTAGATTCAAATTTTTGAATTTAATCCTTCAGTGTGCTTTTATCTTAAAATAACTGTTTTTATTCCTGTACTTTCTCGTGGGATATGTAAAGTCAATTCCAGAATTTCGCAGGATTGATTTTCAGAATCCGCATAGACTCACCAATTCGCACTGTATATTCAGGTTTAACATGATTAGTTTTTATTTATATTACTAATATAATAATACATTCATTAGAAAATAGCGTGCAGAAACAAGGCTTACATAATGGTATTTAAAGGTAAGCTGACTTAAGACCGTATTTTCCTGCGGTATTTAGTAACGAACGGACATACGTGTGCGCAAAGTGGTCTCCTAAAGCCGGCCACAAATGATGCAGGGTAAACAGCTAAGAAAATACTTATCGTAAACAGTCAATTACGCTGCTCCTCGCTCATGCATGTACATACGTAACAATTAACTGCTGTTCAAGCATTATGTTAATTCTATGGTGCATGTATGTGAGGATGCATTTTTATATGTCAGAATAGCCAACACGATAGTGATGCTGGTAACATTGCTCAGTACGAGCAACAGCATGCGCAGTCTGTACGTAAATATGAGCTCGTGCACATTTCTATCTCTTTTCAACCTGTACAAATGATATATATCTGTTGCACAATCAATCCAATAAAACACTAAAAACATTTAGCGGCCGATTAACCACCCTTCCGGAAGAAATATTTCAATTATTTAATAGGTAATTAACTTAGCTTCCGACGGTATTTGTATAAATGCGGCGAATCTTCTGTGGACGCTGCCATGGTCCATCCATGTTTTACGTCCATCACTAGCCTCCAGCAACTATCGCATTCAGACACAGGGAGGTTAATTATCAAATGCAAAGAATATAGTTCGATAGGATTTTTTGATATTCAGACATAAAATTAAACTTTACATCGAACGCGAGAGTTCTATGGATGAAAATTAACCAGAAAACCCCCAAATTGTACCTAGTGCATCATTAAAGTACATTCTGCGCATTCGGCGGCCGTGATAGTATCGTTCCGAGGAGAAATATGCAACAAAGGTAAACTTCTTCGATATATGATTTTCATATCTTCAGACGGTATTAGTGTAATCCGTGGAAAACTTATGTGGACGCTGCCATGGTCCATCTACGGTTTACGTTTGTCAGCCACCTTCAGCAACGATCGCATTAATAGGAACAAAAATGCTAATACGATAATTCGAAATGACGTCACCTCTGGCATCAATGTTCAGAGTTTTGTCAACCCCATTTTCCGAGAGAGTTCGAGATCCCCAGCTGTTATTAAAATTCATAGTTATTTTAAATTTCCACCCTGTTCCGAAGAAAAATATCAACATAAATTTTGATATTTTGACATATGATTAAATTTTACATATAACGGGAGAGTTCTATGGAGGAAACTTACCCAGAAAACCTACAAAAGGTACCTAGTGGACCATTAAAGTGCATTTTTGCGAATTCGGCGGCCACTGTGGTATCGTTCCGAGGAGAAATATGCAATAAATGAAAACTTATTCGATAGCATATTTTCATAGCTTCTAATGGTATTAGTGTAAGCTGTTGACAACTTCTGTGGGCGCTGCCATGACCCATCCACGGTTTACGTTTGTCGCCCACCTCCAACTACAATCGCATTCATGAACACGCGGAGGTAAATTATTAAATGCGAATATCACATCGGGCATACACGATCAGATATTTGTCGCCCCCAGTTTTAACTACTGATTGTTTAAGCAAGCAAGGCGATAGCTAGAATCGGCGTGCAAGAGATACTACTCCTGGCAGTGTATAATCGCCCAAAACTTCGTTTGGAGGTAGATGATCTAGCCGCATTGCAAAGCATAAAATTACCAGCTATTATAGCTGGAGATTTAAATGCCAATCAGGAAACATGGAAATCTCAAACGAATAATTCAAGAGGATTGACGCTGTATCGTCACGTTTAATTGCTAGATTTAGTTGTAGTACCTCCCGAGGAACCGACTCACTACCCCTTCCGAGGAGAGATTGGTGACGTTCTTGCCGTGGCTACAATCTATGAAATCAGGATTAACAATGGTATATGGTCTCTGTCTGATCTAGACATCATTACAATCCGGTATTGCTTCGATAGACAGGCATGGAGTAGAACCTAAGGTCCTCGGTCCAAAGGTTACACATCAAAATCTACTGGGCCAAGAGCACTGTAAAGATTAACCAAGCGGTTGGTGAAGTTTTCGATCTGAACTCTCCCGCTGAAGTTAACCTAACGGTGTAAAAGCTCATTGAGTCGACGAAAAGTTGCCTTTCGCAGTGCTCAACCACTGGTAGCTACCTTCTACCACCTTCTGGCGGAGGTTTGCGAACTTATAAATCGAAAGTATTCTGTCAAAGTTCTGGCAAAAATACTAGATCAGGCCGACAAGGTGTAAATGAAAGCGCTCCAATGAGAAATCAAGTTCAGGTATACCGGGATCAGACATGGACTGATATAAACTCGGAAATGTCACTGACTGACAAGTAAGTCTGGCAATGCACTAGAAGGCTGTTGAAACCCGCTACGGGCCATCAGGGATTTTTTTTTTTGTGAATATGGTGCTCTTGTCTTTGATCTCGACAATAAAGTTGAATTACTAGCGAATTCACTTGAGGGTCAGTTTAAACCTAACCCTCATGTTAAAATAGCAGAAAATGCGTATATCGAGTCCTGCATTGATCGAATTTTCGAAGAACTGGCGGTTCTTGACACGCAGCTTGTCACCTAGCAAGAATTGAAAAGCATCAGAAAATTAAAGACCATATAGGACAATAATCAAACAGCTGTCCACAGACCTTTCAATCGAAAAGATTGAAAAAGATCTCGCTCAAAAAATTCCCATCATTAGTGTCACTCGCTTCAGCACCAAAGAAAAAAAAACCTTCTCTGTCATCCTCGTGGCCATTAGCAGCAAGGTCCTAGAACCATTAAAACTAATTGAAACGGTGTGTAACATATCTTGTAAAATTTCCCCTATATATCACACAATATCCTCCAGTGTAATAACTGCCAAGCATTTGGTCACTCATCGGCCTGCTGCTGCAAAAAAAAAATCGCCTGCGCAAAACACGGCGAAGCGTATACTGTCAAAGAATGCCTTCTTTTAAAAACAGACTCTTCTATTGGTAAATATATCAACTATTCAGGTCAGCAAGTTACCACGTCTGCCCCACGCACAAAGAACAGCGAGAAACAATCAAAAATATAAACTCACAGCCAACACCCGCACAAAAAACTAGTACAACAAAAGACGGTGCAGCCTCTTCAAGCAAAAATACAGAAGAAGAAACCTCTATACAAGGCAGTATCTTCAACGAAATCAAATAACTTTTTCATCCATCAATGTACCCAAATTACTTGCAGCGCTCAGTACAGGCGTACAAAATACTATTTTTTAATGCCAACGGCCTAGCCTGGCAAAAAACAGAACGTGCTCATCTTCTTCATATCCAAAATATAGACCCGATCACACATTTGCAGTTTCTAATTATAGAACTTATCGTTCAGACCGGCAATTACGAAATGGCGGCGGAACAGCAATCATCATAAAAAACATCTCTCGACCACTATCACTACCCCCTCCCAATAATCGTCTTACTTGAAGCCAAATTAGGCAATTCGTATACAGTTTTCACAACTGCAAACAAACCCCCGGCAATCCGCACTCATTAGCCGACCTCCTCAACATATTCAACACACATAACTATGTTTTCCTAGCAGGAGACCTTAACGCCTAACATACTTCCTGGAATGCCAATAGCACCAATATCGCCGGACGCGCGCTGTATATTCTGATAGAAAGCAATGACGAACTGATACTACATGTTACACCGAAACTACGCACTTACACTGTTCAGGAAACTACCCACCAGACATTCTAAACATTGCAATTTCAAAAAACCTAGAAAACCCTCACATTCGTCTTAAAGTTCATTATGATTTACAATATGATCATCTACCAGTAACCACCACAATCGTCTCCACCATCAAACTCCACTCGCACAAACTACAGATACCATTATGATTACAACTGAGTAAAATTCAAAACATCATAAACATAAATCTACCAAACGTTCCACCACCAGACACTAACGTACGCATTGACACATACTACTGTTCACAAAAATAATACATAAAGTACTAGCAAACTGCGACAAACTCAAATACAGATACTCACTCCCCCAAAACATATTAGAGACAAACATATAAAAAGCAAAATCAGAAAAAAATTCCAACAAACAAGACACTCATTATACAAATCCGAGCTAGATACACTCAACAAAACAATAAAATAAACTCATAGACATCCACAATACTACACTCGAATTCTGACGAAAAACGAAAACAAATCCCTATACCCAAACACAACAATTTCACTGCAATATCCAACATATACAAGGCAAACCTTATGGCCAACACATTCGCAACCCAACTCCCACCCTTCCGCATAGAGAGACACACACAAATCAACGAATCAATTAAAAAACTAACTTCAGACACACACATCCACATTACTCCTGAAATAATCCAATCCAAACTTAAACTCTTTAAACCCAGAAAATCTTCAGGTCCAGACAGCATACCCAACTACGCTCTACAAAATCTTCTCGTAAATGCCATAGTCTTCCTGGTAGCCCTATTAAACCAGATGATTAATTTATCATACCTCCATAAACAATGGAAATTATAACACATTTTTCCCATCTCTAAACATTAGAAATCCTCATCAAACCTAAGGAATTACCGCCCCATTTTCTACCCTTCTAGGGCAAATCCTCATTTATATTTACTTACGTGATGTTTCATTACTCCTAGATCATAGTACCTCATTCTACCAATACACCGACGACATCGCAATCACTAGCAAATCCCTCCAAAACTCCATCATAACTCAAAACCAACTAGACGCAACCCAGAAATACCTTCAGAAATGGGGCATGAAAATAAATCCCCGGAAAACAGAAGCGATCAACTAGGGAGACAACTAACCTTCACACCTCAAATAATCTACCTCAAACAAATATCACTCGAAAGATTAAAATCCCTATCTCCATTACTAATTTCACCAAACATCTCATAAAAAGCCACACTTACCATCTACAAATCATATGTCCGACCCATTCTTACGTACGCCAGCCCCAGCTGGTACACAGACACTAGCAACTCCTTCAAAGAATACTTACAACGTGTTCAAAACCGATCAGAATAGCCATAAAACTCCCAGGTAACCTTCCTATAAAAACGAACTCACGGACATGAAACCCCTTAACTACTTAGATAAACTGACTTGAAACTTCTACCAGAAAAATGCATTGCAGAAGACACCGCCCTGTTTACTCAGTCCTGGAAGCTGGACCAAGTAGCGATGTGCTTCAGCGACAAATGTTTGACCTGGAAGTGTTCTACTCTATGTGCGCATCAAGGCTAATGTGCAGAAAAGCGAAGCGATTATTTTCTCACGAAGACGCGTTAGCCAGATGGCTACCTTGGAGTTATTCAGCGCTGATATTCTCTAGAAGTATAAAGCTAAATATTTATTCATTACCCTAGATAGACCGCTGAACTTTCGGAGCAAAACGAACTGTGTCATTTATAAGGTATCCGAGCAGTTCTGCAAATAATACCCTCTCTTAAATTACCGGTCGAAATGATCGCTCGATACAAAGCGTGTGCTTTATCAGAGCATGTACATCCATAATTTTACTAACATTTTTCTTCGGAACAGGGTGGACATTAATGAAAACTACGAATTTTTTAACAATTGGGGCCCTTGGAGTTCCTTGGAGGATGTGGAGTCGACAAAACTCTCATCTTTCATGCCTAAGGTGACGTTCTTTAAAAAAATCTTCTTTGCATATGATAATTTGCTTCCTCGTGTCCGTGAATGCGATCTTTGCTGGAGGCTGGTAACGGGCGTAAAATGTGGATAGGCCATGATAGCGTCCACAGAAGATTCGCCGCGTTTATACTAATACCGTCGGCAGCTAGGTTAAATGAATATTACATTGTAGAAAATTGATTGACATATTTCTTCCGTAAGGGTGGTTAATCAGCCGCTAAATGTTTTCTTACGCTTTAATGGGGCCTCCATCTCGTTGAACTGCTTCCTAAAATATAGAAAAAAATGGTAAAATTAGTCCAAGTGTCTACCCTAGGTTAATTACTTGGCATATAATACAGACTTGAACGGTGATACGAACGAATTGCGGGGGCTAGTACACTTCTGTGCTGCGGCCCCACTTCAGCATAGCGGATTCCGGGCATACTTACCTCTCTCGGTCATGTGTCGCCCAGGAGTTCCCCCAAACACAGGCGAGGTTGGGTTGAACTACTTACACTCGCTCCTCAAGCAGGAACTTGGGGCGTTTGTACTTGTAGTAAGGATTTTTGGCATCGTACTGTCCAAGGTCTCTAATACGAGAGTTGTCGTGCTACTGTCCAGCATTGTACGGTTTTTGAGTTTGTCTCAACACAAACTCATCTATCGTGTCGATCATAAGATCTCGATGCAGCGTTCGACTTCGAAAGAAGAAGTGCTCACCAGTAATGCCTCGCAGTACCTTGTTCTGGAATTCCTGCAATCGTTTCATGCACGAAGATTCGTATAACCACACTGCGGCACCATGTGTGAGCACCTTTGATAAAGCACACGATTTGTATCGAGCGATAATTTCGACCGGCTGTTTAGCAGAGGGTAAAGTCTGTATTGCACAGAACAGAGTTCGTGTTGAATAACTCAAAGGGAGCAATCTGGCTTACGAGTCTTCGTGAGAAGACATTCGCTTCGCTTTTCTGCACATTGACCTTGATACGCTACATACAGTAGAACGCTTCCAGGTCAAGCAGTTGCCACAGAAGCCGCATCGCGACTTGGTTCAGCTTCCAGGACTAAGTAATCAGAGCGGTGTCGTCCGCGTAGAGTGCAATGTTGTTGTCTCCTCCAGTAACCGCCTGTTCAACACCTGCTCGTACAGCTTACACATGGCGTTTATTAAACATTAAGGTCAGTATGTTATCTCTTCATTTGGGTCCTTTTTTGGCTTTTCCAACAGCACCAGCCTGCCCACTTTTAGTTCTTTTGGGAAACTTCCCGCGGTCAGCAAAACACTAAAGACCTGCGCCAGCATCTCGGAATTCTTTTCGGTTATAACCTTTATGGCCTCTGGTGGCACGCCATCAGGCCCGGCGGCCTTCGTAGACTTGATCTTGTTTTTCGCTCTACGTATTTCTTCTCTGGACATATCGGCACCTCTTCTACACCTCATGCCGCGGACACAGCTGCCTTGCCAGGGATATTGGTTTGCGTGTTACAAGGTTTCCCCTTACGATGTTATACCCTATTCCCCAAGGGTCGCTTGTGGTACCGCTGCCCTTATGACTCTACTAGTAGACGACGCTCCCACGCTACTGACATAGAAACTCTTGTCGCTCAGATACGATCTGAGGACATGGTCGTAAACGTCCGGGAGTACCGCGTATATCAGTTTCCACAACAGTCCGGAATGCCAAACGCTTTTTCGTTGTCGAGAAACACAGCAGAGCTGTGTCTCCTTTCGTTGAAACCGCGTGTAATGTATTCCATAAGCCGTAGTACTTGCGAAGTCGTGCTGTGTTCCGACCTAAATCCGAACTGCTCTTCGATCAGAAAATCTCTAGAAGATATGTAATCTAGCGGTCTACTATGTAAAGTGCATTCAAACACTTTACTAAGACTACTGAACATACTGATAGGCCGGTGGTTAGCAACGGATCTATGCGTTTTCTCCGGTTTTGGGATTACAATTACCTTCTCCAACTTCCAGAGACCGGGAAAGTGTCTGCGCATGTAGTTACTATTCAGTATACTGACATACACGTCAACTACCCGGTATGGCAGACGCTCCAAGGCAATATTGTCAATACCGTCAATCCTGGGGGCTTTGTGCTTGCTTAACTTGCGAATGATGGTTTTCACTTCTTGCGAGGTGAAAAACTGCGCTACGAGAACCGCCTATTGATCGAAAAATCGATCAACGCAGGACTCGATATACGCATTTTCTGCTACTTTCACAGAAGGGTTAGATTTAAACTGACCCTCAAGTGAGTTCGCTAGCAGCTCAACTTTGTCTTCGGGATCAAAGACAGGAGCACCATCTTCACCAATAAGTCTCAGATGAACCGTTGCGTGTTTCAACAACCGTCTAGTGCATTTCCAGACTGACTTGTCAATCAATGATATTTCCGAGGTTGTATCAGCCCACGTCTGGTTCCTTTATGCCTGAACGTGCTCTTTGATTTCTCGCTGAAGCGTATTCATTTGCATCTTGTCGGCCTGTTTCCGGTACTTTTGCCAGACCTTTCTGACACGATTATTTCGCTTGATAAGGTCGCAAACCTTCGCCGGGAGGCGATAGAAGGCAGCTACATTTCGAACAGTGGTTGATCACTGCGACAGGTAACTTTGCATCGACTTTGTGAGCTTTTCCACTGCTAGGTGAACTTCAGCGGGAGAGTTCAGCTCGAAAGCTGCACCAACCGCATGGTTAATCATTGCAGTGTACTTGGCCCAGTCAATTTTGACCTTTGGACCGGGGCCTTTAGATTCTACTCCGTGTCTGTCAGTTGAATAACACTGGCTTGTGATCGCTGTCCAGTTCTGACAGAGACCACGTTCCATAGTTACTTGTGCTTCCATAGAGTTTAACCACGTCAATGACCTCACCATTTCCTCCTCGGAAGGGGTAGTGAGTCGGTACCTCAGGAGCTACTACGACTAAATCATGCAATTCAGCGTAACGATACATTTACCTCGAGTCGAAGGTTTTGGCGGTTATACACTGACGCGAGTAGCATCTCTTGCCCCTTTTGTTCTAGCTATCACCGTGGTCGCTTCGACAGTCCGGAGTGGTGGACTATCAACCAGCGAGTGCTGCAGGTTTCTCTTGATGAGAATGGCAGTAACACCAGATCGTGATCCGTCTAAGCCTATCGTTGCAGAAGGTGACGTAGTTCGGGAGCTTGAGTTGTATGTCTTTTGAGAGGTGTCTCGTATAACAGAATCGCATCCGCTTTAAGTCGCTCAGCGCAAGCACGGACCTCTACCTCCTTGCTTTGAATACCATTGGTATTCCAATAAAAAATATTTACTAGTCTGCTGCCTGGCATTACAATATGGTAACAGGGCATTCACTGAGAACTACAGTGTAAGTTTGCAGTGTCTCGAAATCGGTTCCGGCTGCTCCCTTCTCAAGAATCTGGGAAGCTTTCTTGGCCTACGCAACTGCTGCCACGAAGTCTGTATAGTGTCCCGAGAGGATTTTGCCGAGTACACTATCAGGATAATAGTGGAACTCTTTTCCTTTTTTCCTTTCGCCTCTAAGGTGGAGACGACGGCACGGTACCGATCAGGTTCAGAGAACTTGATCTTGATGGATTTGCCCTGACAAATGGCAGAAAATCGAAAACCTAAGGCTTCGAAGACATCACAGATTCCGAAGTAGTCGCCTTGTAGATGAAGACTGGTGGAACTAGTACATTATGCTGGACTAGCGTAAACTCTTGTTCGTTGGTGGCATTAGGAATGGCGGCTCGGCAGCGTCTGGTTTCGCTTTCTAGGTCGGAACCAGAAAGCTGGCGCTTCCGCTAAGTGGCTGAACTATCCTCCATGACGAGTTTAATAAAAACTACAGATAAAACAAATTTGCAATAGTAATTGCTGGTAGTTACACCATAAGTGCAGAGTAAATATTACCGC
>JAWQRN010000152.1:0-35862 GCA_033557685.1 Sperchopsis tessellata
CCATTTTCGCATTAGAATAAGAATATGTTGCTTCCTTGGCCGTACATAAATGTGTAATTTTAATATTTGATGAAATGCGATATATAGTTCGTTTCTGTATTTAATACATCGACTTGGCCGGCTTGCTTGATGTTTGATTTCATCAAATATTAAAATTACACATTTATGTACGGCCAAGGAAGCAACATATTCTTACTACGTTGTAAACTTTTTTTTTAATAGAACCATTGCTGTTTTTTTTAGATATTCAAATTATGTTTTATTTAAAAAACACGTTGACTCCAAGTTTTTTCTTGATAAGTATATATACTATTAACATATTATTACGAAATTACCGCAGAGTAACTCTGCTGAGCCAGTATCATCTAGGCTGTGCTCTACTGGCAAAACAGCCGGTCTTTCCAGCTGAACTCTCAATGGCATATAAAGTGGAGAGCCAGTGCAAGCAGGGGCATTCGAAGTTGAATTTTATCATTGCAATATAACCACGATTATAAATAAATACATTTTAAACTTGTTGAACTGTTATTTATGAACACATTACAGTGGTATTAGGTGTTCGGTTTAATAAATAATTTCTAAATAAAGTATATAAAATAAAAATAAATAAATAATCTATTGTTAACTGACTATATCAATCAGTTAAAAAAACAGTGAGCAATAAATGGAAACTAGGTCAACTATAAAGAAAATGATGGTCAAAAAAGAGTAAACCGAAGAACCAATGAACATGAATCAAATTCTGCTAATGTTCAAAAACATGCAGGAATAAAATTCTATGAAGACAAAATAAAACAAAAGCTAGAAGAAAAATCTAGAAAAACCGAAGACAAAAGTTGAATAGAGACTGGTAGAAAATTGTAGAAATTTGGAAGTCAAACTTGAAGAAAAGTAAATATCGATGGAACATAAAAATGGAAGATGGAAAAGAAAATACAAGCCTTCAGTGAAGAGAATAGAACTTTAGTTAGCAAAGAAACCATTCACTACTGCATTACAAACGACTGGCCAGAGGATAAAGTTGCCTAAATTTGAAGGAACATCTTCATGGACACTTTTTAAGATGTAGTTCAAAATGGCTGCCGAATATAATGGGTGGGATGACACAAATAAGGTGACAAACCTTATCTTGGCTTTCCAAGGCCAGGCACTGTACGTCCTACACAATATTTCCAAGAACATCAGAGGAAACTTCAAAACTCTGGTATTAGCCCTAGAAGCAAGGTTTGGGAGCTACCACTTGAAGACCATATACATAGCTCAGCTATCATTGCAAGAATATGCAGCTGATATCAATAGATTACAAACTCGGAAGCATCTCTAGAAGTCTAGAATGGCCTGCAATAAAACCTGTGAGAAGCCTGTGGGTACAGTCCTCATATTTGAAGCTGTACATAACCGATTTAGGGGGAAGTACATACAAGACGTAAAAACGGAAGAAGCTCCAGTGCAGGAAGCTAAATTGTACGAAGGGTGTACCCACAAAAGGAATTCAAAGGACACGAAATACTACAGGTGTGGAACAGAAGGGCGCAGTCACAGAAATTGTCGAGCGAGAGTCTGCAAGGGGATACGTGTTGATGGATAGAGTAGAATGCCCTACAATATTCAGAATACAATACCATTTGAAAAGTCTGCCAGTTCACAATGGACACAGGGGCCAATCTTTCAGTAGTCAGATCAGATATGGTGTACTAGGAGAATCTGGAAAAAGTTACAAACCTTCACTTTTGGACAGCTACTGGAGATAACATTTTAGTTACCTTGGGAAGCTATAGGATCAAGACTGCAGCGACATGTCCTTTTGGACTATGCAATGCACCAATAACTTTTGAAAGATTTATGGATCTAGTTGTCAAGGGTTTATCTTGGAGGACCTGTCTGGTTTACATTGACATGTCATCATAATCGGCAAGATATCTGAAGGATTTGGAGGAGGTTTTTAGAAGATTGAAAAATGTCCATTTGAAACTTAGCCCACAGAAATGCCACCTATCCAAGAGAAAAGTAAATTATTTCGGATATGTGGTATTCAGCGAAAGTACAGCGATAGATCCCAGACGAAGATATAGCCACCTCCGAGAAGTAGGCACGATATACAAGGAACTCTATTGAAGATTTGTTCCAGGGTTTGCTAACATAGCTAAGCCTTTGCATAAGCTGATGGAAGAAGCAGGATGATTCGAATAGGGCAGAAGTTTGCCAAGAAGCGTTCGTCAAATTGAAGAAGAATCTTATCTAAGGCCCCAATCCTTAGTTATCTTTAAATGGAAGGACAGTTCATTTTGGACACTGATACTAGCAACATAGGCACCATAGGCATTGGGGCTATACTCTCGCAAATACAAGCTAGCCAGGAAACAGTGATTGGTTAGTTCCGCAAGACCTCAAAACCCGAAAAGAACTACTGTGTCACAAGACGGGAACTTCTTGCCGTTATCATTGTGATAGAGCACTTCCATAAGTACCTGTATGGAAGACAATCCTTCCTTAGAACAGATCATGCTGTCCTTCAGTGGCTTCTTCACTTTAAAATCCAGAAGGTCAGATTGCTAGGTGGCTGGAAAGACTCTAAACATATCACTTTACCACGGAACACCGTAGAGGTAAGATCCATAACAACTTCGATGCTCTATCAAGAAGATCCTGCCAAATTGGAAGCCTTGACCCTTGTAGTCAGGTTGGTTAGAGAGTTCTTCAGTAGATTTGGGGTACCTCTGGAACTCCATTCTGACCAAGGAAGAAACATTGAATCAGCATTGTTCCAGGAAACCTGCAAACTACTTGGGAAAAGGAAGAGGCGAACTACACCATTACACCCTCAGTCTGACGGAATGGTGGAGTAAATGAATCGAATCATGAGCTGATACCTATCCAAAGCTGTTTATCCACATCAAAGAGATTGGGAACAGTATATTCTGGGCACCCTATTCGACTGCATTGAGCAGATGATTAACAAACTGCAATCTATGCAATACGGAGACTGGAAATGATAGCTACATACCAATGTGCCAGAGCCTCTTACTTTGCCTGTTTACATTCGGTGGGTTCATATGGCATCATGCTTTGAGGAATGCCTCTGGGTGCAAATCAGTTTTGCAGCCTGCAAAAGAGGGCAGTTAGAAGAAGGTATACTTATAATGCCTTCCATTTTTATGCTTACTTGCCTCATTTTGTGTTCATGAGTACAAGGAGGACTTCCAAAGGAACAATGGGACCATGAGCACTACACCAGAAGTTGCTCATTGTACCGGGCGCCGTATCACCATTTGAAGTGTGCTCAACAAAATGTAGATACTGGTTAACAAAACTATATAATAAGCTGCCGAAGGAACTGAAACACGCATCAGAGAGTCGATTAAACCGTGGGCCAATAATAGTTTTTCTTTCTTTCGTTTTACTTGTAAAGTTTTTATTATTTTATTGTTTCTGATCTTATTGTAAAAACTAAGAGAAGGATGAGACTATTTAATACTTAAGACTATTTTGTACTTATATATTGTGTTTTGGCTTGACATGTGTTTATTTATTTAATATCCAATAAATGATAGATAGACAGACAATAGATTCAAGAAAGGTGATCTAGTCTGGCTGTATAGTCCACAACGCCAGAAAGGTCTATACCTAAAGCTGCAATCATCCTGGGAAGGACCATATGAAGTAGTGAAGAAAATTAACGACATGATATACCAACCGAAAGTCATATACTAGAAATGGTTAGCCTCATACACCAGTTTCGAAGAAGAAGAACATCGTTGGGTAGAGAATTTACTAGTTGAGGATGAAGAGGAGGAGTTCGAGTCTTTCCTAAAGATGCAGGAAGGCTATCAGCCAGATTTTAATTAGGTGACAGAACAAGAAGGAAATCTGGTGCCAGTTAGGAATGGTCATTGGCACATTGTGTGAGCAGCCAATTTGAAGTTGTCCGGGGGTATTGCCAAGGAGTTTCGCACTGAAAGAACTGCATAGCCAAGTCGAATCACAGGTCAGCAAGTGCTTCAATGGGGGGATCAAGACCGATTTATTTACTATTTGGTCACAAAGAGGAAGTCTCATCTGTGGCCAACATGTGGTTCTATCTTCATGCACTTGTCTTTGTGCACTGCGAGTGACTACCCAACAGTAAGGTTGCCGGAAATTATCATTCCAAGAAGATTATGATGTACCACTTACCATTCAGACAACTTCGTACCAAAGACATTATGGACTGTTATTTCTTTCTTTTTTTCATAATATTTTTCCACATATACCCTTGATGGATGTCGAGGTTTTTCCACCTTTTATTTCTTGTAGAATTCAATCCACTTCTTCCTATTCGCTGTACACTCTGTCATCTGCTTCCAGCGCTTTCCTTTGTGTCTTAACGTTTTGACGATTGTCATTCCAGGTTTTCCGTGGTCTTCCTCTTGATTTCCTTCCCCAAGCTCTCACATCTCACACTTGTCCCCTCTCGTCTGTCCCTCTTCTATTTACTTCTGTGCGGATGTAATTCCTCTCTCTTATGTCTGTGTGTTAGGATGTGTGATAAAATTGATCGCAAGAATTATAGATCAATAAGCTTGGTGCCCATTCCATAATAACTATTTGAGAATGTGGTTATTGGAGAAAAAATTACAAAACAGAAGCTTGGGATATACAGTGTGGATTTAAACCAGGCGTAGAATATATTGATCAAATTGTTAGTTTGCCAAATGTGGTAGAAAATATATGTATGGAAGTAAGGAAGCTATTCATACTTTTTATTTGGAAGTAAGGCATGTGTAAGGAGCAATGGAAAGATGAAGGAATGGTTAGAAATAAAACAAGGGGTCCATCAAGGATATGTCATGTCTACTTGTCTCTCTAATATTTCCATTGACAAATGCGGCTTGCATGGACAGCGATGGAGTAATAGTTGGTGGTAAAAAAGTAACTGTTCTGATGTATGAAGATGATGCAGTGATATTAAGAGAGAATTCAGATGAGCTACAAATGACTTTAGATGGTCATTTAGAATGGACCTTATAATAAATGTGGATGAAACAAAAATTATGTTGTTTGAGAGAAATGCAGAGAGAACTGCAAAAAGGTTAAAAAATAGAGTTCTGAAGTAAGTAGATACTTTTTCATATCTAGGTGGCACTATTTAAAAAGACAGGAGAATTAGGTTAGAAGTTCAGAAACAAGTGAACGCTGCCCGGTAAGTGGTGGGTACTTTATGGATGGTCCCTAAGATTAAAGAACTAATTAAAGAGGCTAAAGTAGCTGTATAAAATAGAAAGTTAGTACCTCATCACATAAACTCTTTTCTACTTTTCATTTAGTTCTTAAAATTTCCCCAACACCATGCAAACTCCTTTTCTTTCGGTACTCGTTCTCCCTACATGTCAATCCAGCACAATATATATTTCCCCATATATTCTACCATTCACAGTACTTTCATTCGTAGATATATTTGAGTATTTTAAAAGAAAAATTATTATGAAATCATGAATAAATTAATAATGGTTATTAATAAGGGGATATTTTCTATTGCTTATTAACTTATTGGATTAAGAATTATTATTTATAAGTGATAAATGTCAAATTTCGATTGAATTTCCTATCTACTAAATAAATTCTAGCCACAATGTAAATATCCTTTGTCATACAAATTACCATTTCATTAAATATATATTTATTTATAAATCGCAACATGCCATTGAATGAGCCATTAAGGGAAGAATCGATAACTTTGTGTGTAGAGCTACATGGTAATGAGCGTATGTTGAAACGAAAACCATGATTACTACTACCAAATTCAAGGACAACTGCACATAACTGGACTGAATCTCAAGAACTTTTTGTGAAAATTATATATATAAAAATTATGAATTTTATGTAAATATGATGGCTAATAAATTAATCACTTTTTATTGATATTGTATTTTACCTGAAAATATTTCACAAGGTAAAAGGTATGTTGATCCCCCATATATTTTCAGTCAGGGAAAGTCTTGAAAAAAGAAAAATATATTGTTCATAAAAAAAAGGTATAATGTTGTTGCTTTTAATAATTATAAGTTTCGTAGTGCAATGTACGTAAATGTAAATAAACACGCGGTTGCCTTCGACCGTCATCTCTATGTCGGGCCATTTCATAGAACCCAATACCGCTGAAGCACATTAATATTAATTCGGACCATAGTTATATATTGTATGCATATAAATAATGTAAATAACGTATAAATTTCGTCCGATGAAACTCGGATATTGATGTTTACCTCTCGTAATCAACCAGAACTAGACTCTAAGCATATATACGAAGCAACGCTTATGGTGCAGTACGTGTTCGGAGTGCTTAAATGGAACTCAGTGTCGCTGAATACGAGTGGAACTCGGAAATGCACCTAGCACATAGTTTCACTTCCAGCATCTTTTCTGCATCATATGTTGTTGTTTGTAGTAATTATAATTTTGGTACGTAAATGTAATAAACAAGCGGTTGTCTCCGAACAGCATCTCGATATCGGGCCATTTCACACAACCTGACACCGCTGAAGCACAATAATATTAAGTTATAATGGACCTTAAATTAAATTGTATTAAACAATATCTAACAACACCAACAACTGTGCTAGATGAGTTTTAAAACATATGTTCATTTTTGGTTTTTTAAAGTTGGCAATGCCGAGTACATTTCAAACCGGAATTACATTTTCCACTTACAAGTAACAAAGAATTACATTTTAAGTTAACTGTTTATATATGTAATACTGTTTTGTTTATTTAACGACTAAGACGAGCACTACAAAGACATTTTCCTAATCACAAAAAGCTGACCACCTATGGTACTCAAACCCGAGACACCACGCTTAGTACTTAGCCACTGAATGTATGTAATATACAAACCCTTATTGAACACCATCGGTTGAGAATATTATGTTATGTGCAGGCCATACATTCTTGAAACAACAATTGTAAATGTAAGATTTTTATATTCTGTGTATGGTGGTTATGTGTGTTATCATTATTTATAACATATTATATAATATATTGTGTTTAGGATTTTAATACCTTGTCCTTTATTGCTGTATGTTGATGTTTTTAATGTAAATCATGTTTAATAAATCTCTAGCTGTACTGTTATTACGGTGTTTCCAAAGTTAAATTTATGTTTTGTATTTTTGTTTAGTATACTATTATTATGAGACTTGATTCCATTTTTTTAGTAATTGTTTGGATTGGCCTATGAAACGTCTACTACAAAATAAACAGTTTTTATATAAAGGCCTTCACATACCAAGAATATACTACCAGAGTCGTATGCGCATTTAAAGAACTGCACGTTCGTCAACACAGTTGCACGAAAATTAAATGTCAGTGACGTAAAATTTTAACATCAAACTTACCGTCTACACATCGATATTTAAAAATCGCAAAATGGTTGCACATCTAAAATGTACGTTCTGATGATAGTTTTAAAAAGATCTGTTGCAAAATAACGCAAGGTGAAAACAAAGCTAAGAACACATATGCCAAGCAGCCGATACACGCTCTTAGCTTGCCACTTGGACTCGTCCAAACAACATTGACTTTTGCACATGATAACGTATGTGTAGTTCTCTAAATGTACTGATTCTACCTAATTACTAAAGGCTAAGTTCACGTTTATATGCGCAAACAATCAAATACACATTTGAAAAATAATGGTACATCCTCATTCCTACGGAATTTCGAATTGGTGAACGTTTTTCCAGATACCTTTACTGATTTTGTAGTAATTCAAATTTTGTATCTGGACACAATAAAATCATGTCAATTGTAAAAGCATTTAGAATCTATTGATATACAATAATTTAATCACAGTTTTCTCATTATTAGGGGTGCTGCAACAATGAGAGTACTTTTTGTGAACTTTAACCATAGTTTACATGTATTATTTGAGGTGTGGATTAGAAGTAAAACATTTGATGTGGTGCCATGCAGAGTTCGTTTGTTTTCTGGGTTTTTAAATGCATAATATGTATGTTTGTGTGTGTATGCGGATATGTATAAGTCTGTGTAAATAAGTGTATGTGGGGGGTCACATAAGTCGCTTCTTATGACACACAGTGACCATAATACAACCCTGTGCCATTTACAGGTGTTAATTGTCAAACGAGGTTTGGAATACATATGGATTAATTGATGTACCCAGAATGGTAAAAGGCCTCAGCACATCATTAGTGTTAATAACAGCCTAACAGTTTAAGTTTTCTTGAAATCGCAATTAGTGGATCGAGATGTGTCTCATTTTATGCAGAAAAAATTGTGCTTGTATAAACACCGATAAAGCCGTTGTATTTTCTTTGGGGAAGCAACTAAATAAGACGAAAGCAAATTCCTTTTCTTAAAGTAAGTGATTTTCTGAAGCGTTTAAAGCCAGCGTAATTAAAGCTATCTGCTAAGAATTGTACAGCTACTTTCAGAAAGAATACCTGTAGTTTTTTTACTGTACTTCCCAATTTTAGTTCAAAACATAATTTAAGTTAAAAAATAACTACAAAAACACATTAGGAATAGGATGATAGTAATAAATCTGTAAAGGTAGTTTCTTGCACATAGTTAAACAGTACTCAATAACTTCAAGAAGGATTATTTATGTTCTTTCAATAACTGAATGTATCGTAAACACAGCCGACGACAAATAACTTACGTCCAACATTAAAAAAAGATTTTGCTAAAGAAATTCTAACCGGCATAAATAAACTAATCAAAATTCAACCTCAAGTTTAGTCAGTATTTCAAAGTCATATTAGAAAACTGTACATTTGAGGTATGATCAAAAGGTTCAATAAAAAGATAAAGAAAACAAATAACAAAATATTATTTTATTTACTTGATAGATGTGTGAATGTCAAATGGAATATAACATGCAATTACAAATTACACATTTAATACTACTTTACAACCAAACATAATCTATGCTTAAATTACCATTACATAACATAATGCATTATAAAATACTGACATATTACAAAAACTACTTGGTTGCATTACCTGCATATTTAACCTCGTCAAAAGCTTTACGAGCTCTTTTTAATTCTTCATTCATAGTTAGTAGATCTTTTACGCGGGCATATTTTCGAGGATCTTTTCTCACAAGAAATACTATGTCCTCTACTTGAACTCTACCTGTGCGACCTATCTCCATTGATTTATGAGTCATTTCAGTAATAAATTCTATAACTAAATCTTCAATTATATCAACACTTTCAGTATACGGATTTTGATCATCTCCGAATCCATACATCATGCATCTCAACTCCTTGCTGAATAGTCGTTTACGACCTGCACTACTCAAGGCCAAAGCGGTTTCTGCTCCATCATCTTCTTCAAACTATAAAAAACAGTTGCATTAAAATTTACGAAGTAACACTTATTAAAAAATATATACAGAACACAGTAAGATAATTGTACTCTATATCAAAATTATTGTGTAAAATTATATTATATTTTGGATAATTATTAGAAATTTAATACAAACAGATTGCCAATGCTTGAATTGATTATGGAATGAACTGATAAGTAATGGTCCACCTCAAGAACTGGAAATGAATAAAATTTTTGGTTACAAGGAAAGACTCTTTTTATTCTTCTTGAATATCTTGCATATATAATTTCAATTTTAATATTGTAATGTACACTGCACGACATCATATATACACTAGTTGTGTCTAGTTATGACTGTAACAAATATGTCTATGTCTACTTTTTGTTACTGTTTCAGGAAGTTTTACTTTTAACTTCCTGCATTAATTCCTAAGTTATTATTATTTTGATGCCATTATAGTCCTATCTGCTAGTAATAAAAAGTTCATTTTTATTACCCACACTATCTCCATAAATTAGGTCATGAGTTTTTAAACTGTGTATTTTGATTATGTAGGAAACACTATATAATACCACACCTAGCAAGAATGGGCTATAAGAATCATTGAAGACAACTTAGGTGTGTCGAATTATTTTCTCCAGTTTTGGAATACCAGTAAAATCGTAAAAAAATGCTTCTCTACACATAAACTTCTGTAGAAAAGTATTACTAATTTCTTATATTGTATACATTTTTGTTGCTTTAAATTTTACTAACAATGTTGCTATATGTTCAATTAAATTAGCACAATCACTTGTGATAACAATTGACAGTTAAATCTATAGCACTTATATGTACGAATTTTCAAAAGAGTAACAAGTGGGTCAAAACATTTAAAAGTATTTTGTGGAAATGTACAGTGCAAGGTGATTTTTTTGCTATATAAAAATATATTCAAAGTAAATGATATTGCCAGTAAGATTCATATTTGAATTTCTAAAAATGAGTTAAATAAATTAAATAGTATAATTTCCATATCAATAAAATATAAAACATAAACATGTCAAAATTGTCTTTGTTTCTGTAGTCAACATTTGTACTGAAATTTATACTGTAATAGTTTGGTGAAAATTTAATAAAATCATATTTATTGTAATCCTAGATGAATGACGACCCATATTTCTTCTCTGCAAAAAGTACCATGAAAAAATTTCATTATGCAAACGATGAGTAGGGATAGTAAGTGTGACGTTGACCTTAATTCTTATTGAGCTCATGACTGACATAGCACCACCAATATCCAGTTATTCAAATTTTAAGTTTGTATAAATTTCCACTTTGTTCACAAACAAAGTTTTGCTTGTTAAATACGCTTCTCAAAAAACTTTAACTTTATAGGAAATTTCGCATGTATAGAATTGCACAAAAAATACTCTGTGCTTGGCTGAAGTCAATAATAAATATCTAAGAACTTCACAGTGAGGCAGTCCCAATGCTTTTCCTCCACATTTACAAAATCTAGGCAATCAATGTACAAACTAAGACTTGCCATAAAATGATCCTAAAATTAGACCACTCAATCGTATATTTCCTTAGTTTTTCAGATGTGTGGGTCTTGTGATGCAGACTTATTTATTAACACCACTAAGACTCATTAATGAAACCCATGCACTATTCCCCTTCTAGCGATGGTTGGTGACATCACCACAGTCATCTCTGATTGGAGTTTTGTTGTCATACAAACAAGAACTCACCATATATAATGATCCTAAAATTAGACAATCAACACGCCAATCTTGTACGAAGACACAAGCTGTTGGTAAAAATGGCAAGTCCACTCTAGCTTGTGTAGACACTGAAACTCCTTATAATAAACGTGTTGCATCCCCAGAAAACTACATACATTTAGAGGTTGAAATAAATAAAAAATAAGGTAGTTACCTGCTCTATATCATCCGCCATTAGAAAATACGAATTCAAAAACAATTTTAACAAAACTTTAGTTTTACTACAACTAAATAACTTTAGAAATATGTGATCAAAAATCTTTAGAACTGTTTATATTGTTTTGTTGTTTCTTGACTATAACCTCACTATTTTCAGACTTTTTTAATCAACACTGCCAACCCACAGAATAGCCAACCTATTCACGTAGGGATGCTAACTATTGATTGTCCAAAAGCGTACAGACAAATGGATACATAAAAGTAGGGGTATTAAAAATGAGACTTTAAATTTTAGAATTTCAAACGTGTTCAACATAACAATTATTTTGGGATTCTTCAAACACATATTTACATAGTTTTTGTTGTATGGTTACATTAGAATTCATCTTAAAGTATTTTGTCCACTTTTCGGAAGAATTATTTCCCGTCAACCAAAAAATATATTTATTCAGAATCCAAAAATTAAATCACCTCCGTAAAATTCAATTTCAAAAATTAATGCCACTTTAAAAACTTGCTCTAGTAACAAAATCTTATTCAAATTGAAAAAGACACATTGTCCATGAAATCTTTCTTTCTGCTTTAAATTTGGTTTGAACCGCGATGCTTAACTTAATTAGATTCTGGTGAACTTTAAATCAAAAATATATCTTATTTCTTTCTGGAAATCAACTCTCTTAAAAATTCTTATAAGTTGCAATTATTTTAATCGGCTGATTTTATTCACTATATCAACAATATAGCTTTTTGAAAT
Source organism: Sperchopsis tessellata (assembly GCA_033557685.1). Lineage (NCBI taxonomy): Eukaryota > Metazoa > Arthropoda > Insecta > Coleoptera > Hydrophilidae > Sperchopsis > Sperchopsis tessellata. Next base: position 12,014 of record JAWQRN010000152.1, read on the forward strand.
ATGTGCATATTACATATGTACAAAATCAATATATAATTCTGTCAAAGATATTACATCACTTAAACTATCATCACAGTTCACAAATTTTGCGCCCTTTTGCTGATGAAGTAACTTGGGGCATCCCATTCAAAATCTATCAATTGCATGATAGAAAAAAACATATCTGGTGGGGGCATACCGGAAAATATTCACAATTAACAAAATGACAAAAATATACGTTTTCAATACTAGATTTTCTAAATTATATCTCAGCAGATTTACATCAAACTTAACTGCATATGCACATTGTAACGCCCGGCCACTAAATTTGGCAAATTAAGTGTATTTTTCAATTTAATTAATGTCAAATTGAGTTTACCAAAATTAGCAGATGCATTATTTCCTCCATATGTTATCAATCTAATGCAGTTATAAGTTCAGTCGAGAAGTGCATCTACACAACTCCTATCCTTAGACTGTTCAACTAAAACCTGAGCATTTGTACGTTTACAAATTAATTTTTGAATCATAATATATCATTCTATATATTTTATTGCCCCAATCTTGTGACAAATAACTATGATGGTGTTTTACACCCTGATAAGTTAATAGTATTTCACTAGTTGAATTTGATTTAGTGAAAAAGTTAAGTAGAACTCCAAAGGCTGTAGAAGACTGCACATTTTTCATGTGTCCTTCTCCTTGAATATGACTAGTTAGAGCAAGTTTCTGAGGGTGTTTAATGCTAAATTGTATCTGCTAATTTTAAGACTATCAACTTTAAGTCAAGCATTTTCAAATTTGTACTCGCCTCTTTGAATATGTAATATTTAGCTTGTGTTCGTGGTGTATTGTTATTGTTATCGTTATCATCTGAACTTGTATTCATTATTTTAAGAAGGGATTTCAGAATCTAAATGTAAAATAACAAAAAAATTCGCAATACATAAAAAACAGCTTATCGCTTAAAATTAAAATGATTGTCAAGGTCACGACTAACTTTTATGAAAACATTGTACGTTGTTACTTTTGACAAAGCATAAACCAACAACATACATATATATCTTTGTCGCAGACGAATACGACCTCTCCGACCTGTATACGACGGAGATAAATTTTCGACTTGTCGATCTTCGCCGATAACACAGGTTGACATGATTTTTCTAACATTAATGAAAATGCTCTTTTTGTGTTTCATTTAGGTAGTTATTAAAACACCTTTTCACAGAAATGGCCTAGCACGCCCCATTTTCAAGTACCTGTTTGTCCCTTGTATCATGGGCTTATTGAAATTATTTGTACCTGGATTTAGACAGTGTAGGAAGAATTACCACGAGAGGTGGTGGCGGTATTTCCAACGTATTCTACGAACCTTTAAGGACACTTTTATGTTTCTCTAAAGCTTAGTTTTTCTGGCTCGTGTTCAGTACAGTCAAGTATTTTTGTCATATTTTATATAAAATAGGAAGTTCTAGTCGTCGATGTTGCAAAAATACAGCGGATAAGTTTTGTTATATATGTGGACGATTTATTTTAAGGCCACAGGCTAGATCTATATCCGAGGAAGTCAAAAAAGCTTATCTTTTATATTTTAAGTGCTAAATTGAAGATCAAGATAAAAGTTGGGCCCCTCATGTTTGCTGTGTGAGTTGTAAATTTAGTGCAGTGGATGTATCACAAGAAAAATTCTATGCTGTTTGCTGTTCCTATGGTGTGGAGAGAACCTACTGACCATGTAAGTGATTGCTGCTACTGTATCACTAAAACGGAAGGGTATTCAAAAAAGCAAAGGGACAAAATTGAGTATCTAAATTTTCCCTCTGCACTAAAGCCAGTTCCTCATAGTCAGGAATTACCGGTATCGAAGAACACACATGGGCAGGTTTACCAAAGCCTGAAGTAGATCTTCATTCCACTGGCATAGTAGAAGGGTCTCTCTCTGCTATCCTGTTAAGGCTAGCAGCTAAATAAGTATAAACATAGACGTCTGAACATATGTATTTTGAGTTGAGAGAGTAGTTCTTTCTTTGATAAAAATAAGAGAGAGAAATAGTGAGGACCAAAAACCCACGTTTTACTAAACTTCTATGTGAAAATTGGCATTTTATTCGTTAAATATCTCTATAACGGATTACAATTTTCTCCTGTAGTTGACAGTTATAAATAGTCCGATTATTAGACATTATTAAAATGAGAAATTCGTACAGAGCATATGGATGTACAAGACGCACTACGAAAGGAACTGGAGTGAAATTTCATAGGTTATTTTAAGTTTATAATTTCTTATTTATATTTATTTACATTTACAACCTTTTTTGTGGTTATACTAGGAAAAGTGAGAAGAAGAATTTAATTTATATTTCAAGGTTTCCAATAGGTCCGGAGCTGTTGACGAGGTAACTTGAGGCTATGATGCGAGACAATTTTAACCATCGACTTCATTACATTTGCGTGGTGATAGTTTTATCAGAAAAAGAACCTACAAAAATGAAGTTCAAGTGAAAATTAAAGATTTCGGGAAAAACAAAAAAAAAAAACATTTTAATTACAACATCTGTGGAGAACAAAAATAGTCAAATTGAATTAGAGTAAGCAACCCAGTGAGAACAAAAATAGTTAAACTGAATTAGAGTAAGCATAGCAGCAACAACAAAAATCGTCAACCTAGTTAGAATAAGTAACAGAAACTATAGAAACAGTCAACATAACAAGTCAAAATAGAAAAACGAAAACCCAACCCAACATCCTCAAGAAGACAACGCAAATTCCTTAACAAGACAACATAACATCTAGAGAAGACAAAATAAACTATACACTATCTGAAAGATAAGGTAATTATCTTATTATTCTTATTATGTATCCAACAACAGTATATGAAATCGAATGTCTAAAATACTATAATTTAAACAAAATTCTAGCTTACTTCCACTAAAATTAGGAAATGCTCAGAATAAAATTGACTTTTGGTCATTTATCCAAATATATCACATATCAAATATGATTGAGGAATCCTCAAATCTTCAAATGTCTTATACCAGACTGAAAAATGCTCCTAATAGTTCAGATATATATAATATGGAATATTATAATACCATAAAACTGCAGACGCTTTCGTAAAAAAACTATTACTACCAATTAAACAGTGATTAAAACCATCCCAGGCAACCTAGATAATCGGTGATGCTGAAAAATATGACAAACGCATAGAATAATTTTCAAGTAACCAAAACAAAGTAAAACCATTGGTTAAAGAACACGCTATCATAATACAAACGTCACTCAAGAAATTTAATAACGAAACACAATTGCTTGCACATAACCAGCTAATAATAAAATCTTCAATTTTCTAAATTGAAAGTACAATTAACAAACACCCAGAATTGATATCCTTATGAATATTATTAAATACACTTATTAATTAATCCCAAACTAAAATTAATTTATGACGCGTTGAAAATACAATATCATTATCATAGCTTAACACAGTTCATAATTCAGATGAATTATTGCAAGAAATAACTGATATTAGTAAGATTCTAAAAGATAATAGAGTTTCCTTTTATGCAAAACAGCATGTTATGTTACTTCTTGAAAGATTCCCAAACATAAAGAGATATATGAAAGGAAATCAAATAATGTTTAATTTACATATTCCTATAGTAGTAAATGAAAGTTACGATAATTAGCAACTTTTCCAAATTTGAGAAAAATCGCAAGGTAGATAATATAATATAGACAATAATTCCTTGTTCGTCATACTTAATACAGATTCTCCATACGAAATTCAGTTGATAAAATATCAAAACAAAATAAGTAAATTAACAGCTTTATCTGTACTAAACTTTCAAATCCAAAACCTACAACATAATTTGATTGTTGTAGCACCTTTAATCAACTTTTCTAATAGAATTAAATATTGATTGTAAATTTTCTTAAAGGATACTTTACTTAAAATACTAAAATTAATATTAAATTGATTGAACTTTGATTTGATTGGACCAAACATATTAAAACTTACCATTAAATAAATTTTACCCCAATTTAAAGTAGTTTAATTGGAATCAATAAATATAATAGGAAATACGATAATAATATTGCAATTAGGCAAATGAAAGAAATTGATGAAATTAAGAACGTTCCAGTAAGCGATAACAATGTTAGCATATATACAATTATTTTGTATGCATTGATAATTTTGTTGATATTATTTATAATTTATTATAAATGTTTAAGAAAAAAAACGTTTAAAGTTAACACAAAAAAAGGTATTAAATTAGATAAAACATCGTCCGCAGTCAATGTGAATCTCATTCTCCTCGACTAATATAAGAAATAAATTTAATTTTACAAGGTTTTATTCTTATTTTATTTTACACTACTGGTATTGGTGCTTATTCTAATCCAGTTTAACCATTTTTGTTCTCACTGGGGCGCTTACTCTAATTCAGTTTGATTATTTTTATTCTCGCCGGATGTCATAAATAAAATATTTCTTTATTTCCCCCAAAGCTTTAAATTTTCAGCTTCGTGTCCGTTTGTCTAGTTTTCACATTATACTCTTGGAAAATTGTAGAACATTTTGCCTTAACTGTGCCAGTTTTCTTCGAGTGTGTGGGAAAATGTTCTTTAAAAAGTAAATTTAAATACTAGGTTCTAGTTCTACTACTAAGTAATGTCAGCAATTATATCGGCGAAGCCCCAGAAATGTATATATAGTGTCTGTAAGAACTTATTAAAGTTTATAAAAGTATTGTGCACCATTGTTTTTGGGCATTAAGATACCAGCAAAGTAACATAAAGCAAGTAGACTAGAACCTAGTATTAAGAAACTTGTGTAATTCAATTTATATTTTAAAATGCATTTTCCCACAACCACGAACAAAACTGGCGAACAAGTTGGACATGTATAAATAAACGAAGAAGCATATTTAAAAGAAATTTTAATTATAGCAGGAAATAATTTATATAATGGCGAAAGGAGTCAATAAATTGGAATATTTATGTATAAGCTTTGTTTGAAAAAACTCCAACTGTAAAATAGAAAAAATACAGGTGAACATTATAAGGTTTCAAATGATGTTGCAATGTGGCCGAACATCATGGATGTATTAACTGTAGAAACTAGTGGTACAATAAACATGAAATCAAAATTTACTGATCTGAAGGATCATTTTATAAAGTAAGGTCCATTGTGCAACCACTTGCTACAGTCAGTACATACAATTCAGCATAAGAACAGCGGTTTATCGGAAACTCAAACTAGAATTTGCTATCACATTACAAGACTTGTTCATCAATAAATCTAATTTGTAACTCAATATACAAATTTAATGTAATTTGAATGCTTTTTAATTAACCACTTTATGGTATCATTAATATTTAATGCAAAAACTTTCATATAGCAACAAACACTAGTTATAAATTATGCTAAAATAGATGAACAATATGGAAAAGTTCATAAAATTCAAAGCAATTTGAATGTTTCCCCTACGCGCACATCCTAGCTAGATCGGCATTGCCAACAGACAATAATACTAGCTAGCTCGACTGGTGACAAAACAACAAGCCGTAGTTAACCTTAAATAGTTTTTATTTTGTGTTGGAAGTTTTACATAGTGTAATTAAACATGCCCAAATACTACTGCGATTATTGTGATACGTATTTAACTCATGATTCACCTAGTGTACGTAAAACACATTGCACAGGTCGAAAACACAAAGACAATGTTAAGTTTTACTATCAAAAATGGATGGAGGAGCAAGCCCAGCACTTGATTGATGCAACTACTGCTGCATTTAAAGCTGGCAAAATTGCAAATAATCCATTTGCACCACCAGGAAAAGGTGTTGCAATACCACCTCCAGCACAGTTGACAATGGGTCAAAGACCGCCTGGCCCTGGTGGACCTGGCATGATGGCACCTGGTAAGTTTAGAAACTTAAAATTGAAGAAATATCTCATAGTATTATTACTATCGCATAAAAACTTAAAACTTATGCCATCAACTATTTTCTATATTTAGTAAGTTTACATCTAATAAAATGTGATGGTGCTTTTTTGGTATAATATATCAGTCAGTTTAAGCATGCGATCTCCAGGTGCGTTGTAAAGTACAATCATTGAATGTATTATTTCTGACTTAGTACCTGAATGCAATCTAAATGTTAATATCATTTCTAAGATTAAAATGTGACTGAGGTTTGGCTTTAAAATGCTCTCGCAGCCTATTTCATAAAGACCTTTGGGTGGGTTGTATAGTACAATTATGTATTAAAAAATTTTGAGGTATATTAATTTTCCAAACAGCATTATTTCATTAAACTAAATAATTGCATACAAATATGAATGAATATATTACAGTTTTTTGCCACTATGTATAATAAACGATCATGAACCCATTTACAACAGATCTGTTTTATAATTTAAATGTAGCCTAAGCTACTGTTAACTGGGTCAAATTTAGTCTTTAATAAAATATTTAAATAATAAATAAATTATAAGTTACTAATTTAAAGCTAATATCTAACTGAAAATTAACGGTAATGTTTAAGTTGTTACCAAAGTCTAGACACAGCATTTCATTATCATTAATTTCACATAGTCATTTTACTACAGTTTTTGTTCTTTTATGAACTCTCTCATATAAAATATACTTGTTTCAATTGTATAGAGTGAATTAGAGGTGAGTGGTTTTGTTTATATTTGTAAAATTGTGAGATGGTGGCAAACCTTATGGTGAAATAGCAAAAATTGTAGATTTAAGTTGCGCAATTGTTCACGCAAGTATAAACATTTTATTTTGAATGGTATCGTAAGAAATAAAGGGTGATCTAGCCATCCTAAAAAATCGAACAACCAAACCAACCCAACAATTTTGAACAAAGTTGAAACTAATCCAAGAACAACTACTTCTAAACTTGCGGCGAAATTGAAAACATCAAAGGTAAAACTGTTAGTACCGAAACAGTGCAATGAGTTGAGGTTTAATGGAAGAGATTCTAGAAAAAAAGATCTTTATTTTTAACGCAAAATAGTTAGAAAAGACCTGAATTAAGTTTTTATTTTGTATTACTAGAGTTTTTATACAAAACGTAACCATCATTACACATTTCTTTAAATTTCTAAATTATCACTGTGTACATGAAAAATATGAATAAATTATAATTAGTACTATGTCTTCTATCAACTGGAAGACGTAATTACTAAATATATGTTCAATGCAGTTTGTTGGGGCTTGCCCTGTTGTTTTCTTGTTGTAAAATAGAAAAAGGTTGCTTTGAGTTTTTATGTAACTATTTATTTACGTAAGCCTGTTTACAACTTGACACTTTGATCGAGAGTGAGATCAGGGAACAAAACATTCAACTCCCAATCTCACGCATGTGCAAATGCACATATACAGCATGCACATAAACACAATTACTGCTAATAATTTTATATTTTGTTAAACAAAAATATGTTGACACTACTTAATTATAAAATCGGTGTTACGTGGTATAACGTTATGTTTCAGTTGCCGTTTGAAATGGAATGCATGTACATAATTCTGAATTGCCTGTGAAATAACGATATATTATTGTACTGTATGTCACAATAAATTATCTTGATCCACAATTAAAATAGGTCATTTTGGATGTTGAAATTATACAAAAATTCTATCAATTTAGCAGTTAATAATTGATTATTTATTGACAACATTTTTTGTTGTAGGAATGCCACCAGGTGGGCCTATGCCTCCAATGATGATGGGTCCTCATGGTCCAATGCCGCCCATGATGGGTATGCGTCCACCAATGATGGGTATGATGCCAATGGGTCCAATGGGACCTATGGGTCCTGTTCGACCTCCTATGGTTAATCCACAACAAATGAAAAATTAGAAGATTTTTATTTATTAAGTACTATTTATACTTTCATATTTTTTAATGTATATAATTTGTAATGTAATTCGGACAAATAAACTTTCATTTAGTTTTTGCTGTATCTTTTTTAAAACTGATTTTTATTTTCTCCAATTACTATAGTAAGGAGAAAGTATTGATACATGTTTTAGGGTACCATGAAATAGGCAACTTTGACATGACGTCTTTGTGCGGGTGTATGTGTGACTGATTTTTGTGTATACGATCATTCACAATGCAATCACTTATAAATATGATTTTTGGAATATAAAATTTTTGTTATAAATTTAAGACACCAGTTGATTTTGGGATAGCTAGACTAAAAGTGCTACTTTCAGACGCATTAATTTTGTTTTTCCCATCTAAAATGAAAACCATGTTGATACAGCACTTTTTTCACATAAAAAAAAGGTTAAGTTATAAATCATTAGCTAGGAGTATATTTAAAACAAGGGATTTTATTTTTATTTATTGCTTTATCGTCATTTAGGTGTACAAAATGACTTTATCCTAAGTAAAGTTTCAACAAATTTCAATAAATTTCTACTTCATCCATTACCACATATTTATTTTTAAGCATATAACAAAGGTTTTGTAGTCAGATTATATCCAGTGAATTACTACTGTTTACATTTAATTAATAAGTTGAGGTATTAATATTTATGTTTAATTCTACATATGACTTGTTTGAGAAGTCATAATTTATATTGAGTATTGTAGTGGAGAAAGTTGTGATGAACACATCCTTTAGTTTTATTAATTGAAAACATGTCTGTAAAATTCTAGTATTTGAGCTCATACACTTAATTGAGCTACATGCCTTGTCAAAACAAGATGTTATCAAAGTTATATTTTTAACTTAGTAAAAGTGTGCAAGATAGAAACATCCCTACTAATTTAGGTTGATTAATTATATTATTGTTACAGGAGCAATAAACCTATAAATAAAACTCAAACATAAGCAAAAAGTGCTGGTGAAACAAAGTTAAAATACTAAATATTGTTAATTTAATTCCAATTCACTTATAGAGAGGTCAGTATTGGTTATTTATCATGTGTTAACATCTTTAGTGATAAAACATGCTGCCAATTAATGTAATGGACTTACATGATTCATGCTTATATGAAAGATGTTTGGAAATAAAAACTTATATCAATACTTGAGTGCAATGGTGAATTAAGGTAATTGGAGATATCAAGTGCAAAGTGAATGTAATCACGCCAATAAATGTTTGTTCATTTATGTACATGACTACTGAAATGAAACTCGAAATATACTGCATTTGAACATGTACATATATAAAGAAATCCATTAAATTTTGTATTTTTCTTCACTTGTTAAAATAAGGAAAAAGTATTGTAATCAAAAATTCCACCCCCGGTTACAATTTATAACTCAAAATGCGATAATTTATAAATGTGGTTTAAGTTGTACATTTAAGACCCCATTTGATTTTGGAATATGTTGCCAGACTGGATAATATTTTAAGGGATATAAATTTCTTTTTTCTCATTTAAAATGGAAAGTGTGCTGACATTGCATTTTTCTCAGATAATTTTAGGTTTTTATTTGCTGTCAGTAAAATTAGATTTAAACACAAAATGTAAGATGTACGACGCCATCATTGTTGGTTCGAACATGTTTTTGTTCAATTTCGGGTCGTGTGATGTCATTCATAAAAAATGTTTCTTTATCAAAAAGAAATTAGTTGTTTGGAAAATAATCCAACTATAAAATAAAATAAATAGAATCGTATTTCTATAAAAGTTAATAGTATGATTTTATGTATAAATAGAGCAAAACTAGAGACTGAGATGATGAATGTACCATTAAAAATGAATTTGAAAAGAATCATTTTCACAATTTGAATATATTAATTTAATATCTCACTCTTTAGAAAAATCAGAAGAATTTAGTGCTTTACAGGACACTGGCTATAAATACAGTAGCTTCTCCAGATATTTCCACACATATTCTAACTCAAATTCATTGGAAAAAATGAAATTAACTTTCCAGCTTTAAAAGTTTATTATATTCTGCAATCTATAGAAAAACCTGCATTGTCTTTAGTTGGTTCGATGCCTGTAGTTAGTAATTTTCTCGCAAACACATATTAGGGCTTCAATATTTGAGCCAAATGACTTATCTATAAACATCTTTAATTAATTTTGATTCAATTTAATTTATGGTTTTATTTTGCATTCATGCCACCTATCACATTTTGTAAACAGCTTTCTATTCATTTGTTGAGGTGACAGATGAAGCTGTTAGAATAGAAATATAATAAATAATAAAAGCTCAGCCAGAAATAACGACGGCATCTACCTGCATCTCGACAAATATTACAAACATGACTCCCAGCACACACTAATATTAAAACTCGTTTTCTGACATCGCTGTATTTTTCAATCCAATTTTTAGTTTATAAGCTAACGCTACAATTCCAGTGTTAGTGTTATTGTGCAATAATATATGTAAGCCTCCTTTTCTTTTCGTTCCCGCAAATTCACACAGTTCAGTGTATCCCAAATTCGATTATATACATGGGGATCTCGGTTATCTTAAGAGATAGGGGTAGGTTTAAATATGGCAGATTTGTGTATTTTTATACGCAGTAATAATAAGTTAAGAGCAATTTCTACATTAAATTCTTCTTGAAAAATTCGAAGAAAAAAGACTGAAAAATTAGTAATTTTCCTTTTTGCTATTACTACTTTAATTTTAAGAATTTTCAAAATCTGTAAACACAGTTCCAGAGCAACTTTTTGTTTCACTTCTTCCTCAAATAACAACATTTACTCAAATCGTTAAGTTTTTTATTTCATTTTTGTGCCATCATGTGTTTTGTGATTCCTCAATATATCACACATAGTTAAAATGTTGGTATTAGGGTTCTAAATCACAAATTTTATTTTATAGTTATAGATTTATGATGGGGGGTCCGAATGGGGCAGTGCACGCGTACTAAATGGTGACCCTTCCTGATAACACAACATAACCTCTTCTGCTCAGTTCCTACTCTCACCTACATGTGGTGGTACCTGCAAATTCGGGCAACCTTGTGGAAGATAAGGTAATCAGCCCTAGTGGGGAGCAAGGTCAAGGACAAACGAGAGAGGGAGAAATGGTCCGCCGATAAAGGGGTTTAGCATGAGGCTAACAACCTCACCTTGTAAAAAAGTAAACGTTACGACACCAACGACTAAGCCTCGGAATACGGACTGGAATAACTGGATATGATCCTTGCAGTGTAAGAAGGACCACGATTTCCGAATTGGGACCTGGAATATACGAACCATGATGCAACCAGGAAAGTTGATTGAAGTAGTTAACACACTAAGCAAGTATAAAATGGACATCATAGCATTTCAAGAAATCAGAGGGGGCAGGCAAAGTGGAATAGACAAAAAACACTTCACAATACTTTATAGTGGAAAATTCATTTATCAGTTTTAGTCCAATCAATGAGAGAATATGCCTACTAAAGATGATATCAAAGAAAATGTGAAGCACAGCTTTCGAAAGGAAAGATTTTCATATGGGCACCTCGAAAATGCCAGGCAGTGAAGTGGTTAACCAAATCGATCACCTGCTAATACGGAAAAGATATGCATCTTTAATTATTAAAACCTGGAAGAAACAGAAGTAATGGTAAGCTCAGCAGAACCGCTCACAATACCACCGACATTGGATGTCGTTGAAAAGGCTATTCATAAGATGAAGAACAATAAAGCTGCAGGTAATGAAGGAATTACTAGTGAATTACTGAAATTGTCCGGCAGGGATATTCAGAAGAGACTGCATCTATTAATGGAAACAATATGGAAAGAAGAACAAATGGCCAAAAAATGGAAGATTAGGATAATTCATTTATCAGTTTTAGTCCAATCAATGAGAGAATATGCCTACTAAAGATGATGTCAAAGAAAATGTGAAGCACAGCTTTCGAAAGGAAAGATTTTCATATGGGCACCTCGAAAATGCCAGGCAGTGAAGTGGTTAACCAAATCGATCACCTGCTAATACGGAAAAGATATGCATCTTTAATTATTAAAACCTGGAAGAAACAGAAGTAATGGTAAGCTCAGCAGAACCGCTCACAATACCACCGACATTGGATGTCGTTGAAAAGGCTATTCATAAGATGAAGAACAATAAAGCTGCAGGTAATGAAGGAATTACTAGTGAATTACTGAAATTGTCCGGCAGGGATATTCAGAAGAGACTGCATCTATTAATGGAACAATATGGAAAGAAGAACAAATGGCCAAAAAATGGAAGATTAGGATAATTGTGATAACTATAGAGGAATAACTTTATTAAACAATACCTATATAGTTCTATCTAATATAATATACGACAAAATTAGACTATTTGCAGAGGAAATATTGGGAGAATACCAATGTGGTTTTAGAGAAAACAGATCCACTTTAGATCAAATCTTCGTGCTAAGCCAATCGATGGAAAAATGTTACCAATTTAATATCGATCTCCACTGTCTCTTCATTGATTTTACGAAAGCTTTTGACAGCATTAAAAAAGGAAAGCTAGAACAATAACTTAAGGTTTTGAACATCCCTCACAAAATGGTTAGAATGGTGATGATGACAATGAACAGCTCTAAAGCAGATATGGCAGTGCAGGGTAAATTTTCACCAGTGTTTGACATAGGGAAAGGTGTTCGGCAGGGAGAGGTGCTGTGTGCACTATTTTTTAACCTTGCTCTGCATTGTGCAATTGGTAGATTAGACAATAAGGGAAGCTTCCTAATAATGTCCTATCAAGACTGTGCTTACGCAGTTGACATTTAATCATGGCAAGAAACTATCACGGGACAATCAAAGGAGAACCCCGCAAAACATTATAATAGATACATATAATTTTGAAGGAGTAGCAAGCTTCAGGTACCATGGAGTTCAATTCAACAATTCTAATTCCATTACATTGTGCGTGCAGGAAAGTATACAAGCTGCAAACAGATGTTACTATGCGCACATGAAACTTTTAAAGTCAAAGATAATATCTGAAAACTCTAAACTGAGGATGTATAAAACCTTAAAAATACCTCTTCAAAATAAAGATTTGTTAAAATAATGATCCAACAATATCAGCTAGATATATCTCCTGGCATTTTCTGAAAGATACTAACCTCACTATAATTGTTTTCTCGTTCATTTAGTAGCTTTCGAAATGAATATGAGATGTTTTATTTCTTAAAATTTAAAATGCATCAATATAAGTATTTAGATCAGCTTTGCTTTCGTAAAAGTTGACGTGGTCTTTTTATTTGGGGAATTATCAGAAATTCTGGATGTATGTTAATTTTCTCAGCTTCTGTAAAGATATATGAACATATTGAAACATTCATCATTTCGTTTTTTAATAATATAATTTTTGAGATTTTTTAAAGCATGAACACGTTAAGCTAAGCTTATTTTTGGGTTTTGAAGCATTTTACTAACAATTTTTTTTACTAACAATTTTTATCTTTAAAAACAAATCATGCCAAGTAATTATAGAAGATATAAATGTGAAAGAAAATATCTTTTGTACCAACGTCTCCAGATTAAGGCGTAATTGTCTTACAGCTTTAATTCTGCATTCTTATTTTGTTTCTAAGAATCTTGAGTATTAAATTTGAAATACGTTTCTTCAAAATATCCTACCGATATGAGAAAGCAGAAAAAAGGTATATACTTCTGGAACAATTTCAAAAATTAAGTATTTCCACACTACTATTTGACGCGTAACTTACAACCAAATTCAAAGGATGACCATTACAAGGGAACAAAGAGTGCTCTTGGATTGATGTCTAAGATGCTTTTCTGAAGGCCAATATTGTTACTTAGCATACTGGATCCATTGTCATAACCGTGCCCCCTAATATTTGGAACATCTAACTCATAATTTGACAATCTTTCTAATAGGAATCCGAGATAAAATATAAATTAAAAAAAGATTGCATATGTCTACTTTTATAAACGCACCTTACAATATAATATGTATATTGGAAAAATATTTATAAGCATTATTTCTTTTATAACACTTGCAGCTAATAAATGTATTCTTTTATGATAATAATGAAAATCTACATGCCATGATATATTGATATTGTCATAATCATAACAGGTGGTATCTTAATGTATGGGCCGGCATTGTAGGTAAACATATTCTTGGATCATATGAGGATCAGATTGGGAATACTGTTAATGGCCAAATTATTTAAACTTTTTTTTTTGATACTTTGCCTCTGGAATGTAAGGGAATATTTGTTTTGTGAATATCTAAATAAATGGAAGAGGAGGTCCAATTAAATTGCTAACTAGGTTGCCGGATATAACTAAATTAGATTTTGAACTTTTGGGGGTTTCTTAAAAATAATGTCCACAAAATAGCACTCATAATAAAAGAAGACATGCAACTAAGGATCAATCATGCCATTTAATATGAACTTTTGTAATTTTGATTAAAGTTGTTTGATCTGTATTTGTATTCTTATTGTAGTCTTAAAGTAGAAATTTTATTGAAGATTATAAATTTCAAGAAATACAAAAGATATAGATAGGTTATATTTTATAGAAGTTGTAATTTCAAAGGAGACGAGTAAGAATATATACTTATATGCATGTTTCTGTTTGAAATACCAAAGTTATGCTATTTTGTAGTTGATCGGTTTATAATTTTCTATTTTAGCACCTGGTATGTTAAATTCACAAGAATCAGTGATCATATAATGTGGGCAAATCTTAACTAACAATATCTCAAAAATAATTCCTTAATGTTTTCATATAAATAAGTTATTGAAATATCAAATGGTCCCTACATTGGATACTTTCTTTCGAAAAATCGTAGATATATTGCATTGCAGCAATATATTTTCACTCTAAAATTAAGTAAAAAATCCAAAACTGCAATAAAAAATAGGATATTCCATTTAATAAAATCAATTGGTATTACATATATATTTTGGGAAATATATTGTTTACTCTATATCCTTGTTAAAATTATAAAACTTTAATTACAGATGCTTTCTTTTATTTGTAATGGGTTAACTGATATCGAAGAATATTGCATTATTGGAATACCTGTATATGTGTTATTGTCATAAAAAGTCATAGGTACGTCCATACATTTTGCAAAATCACTTACGAAAACTGAAAATAAAATAGGGGCTAAAACTGGATACTACGGTACAGTAATATTAATGTTGTTCTTGAATCAAGACTTTTTTTAGAGTGTAATCAACCTTAGCAACTAGCTCCTGATCTAAATGTTAACGACGGACCCTCGACTTCATATGTATGTAGTTTTAAAATTAACAGATTATGGTTGACAAGTCAGTATCAAGATTTCCATTCAGTCCATCAAAAATCTTTTGTTTGACTATAACACAGTATGTAGGATTCTATGAAGTAGAAATTGTAGGTATTAACAGTGTATACTTACCATTCAGAATTGTCTCCCTCATTAAAATGTAGAATAATAGTGATAGTGATATTTTCTTCTTATTCTTTAATTCTGCCGCAAAAACAATTAATAATAAAAAAGATAGTTAGGTTTGCACATTTCTGTCTTTGTAAATTTGTACTCACAATTCACATAATTTCCCTACCAGTTGCCTGGTACTGATATTACTCATTCTTCATGTATTACACTATGACATACGTCAGTAATACAATAAGAATGAACCTTATATCTGTAACTAGCGGTCTTTTCTTTCAAATGAATTATATTATATAGAGATAATTGTGCTTACATTACAAAAGTTACATAACCCTACGAATGGAGGATATTCTTAAATGTCTATTATATGATATTTGCCACAGCTGGTCCTGCCCTTACTGTGTTAGAGTTTAGGACTGTTTTACTAAAATTGTTAAGTGGTGACATAATTATTTTGTATTCTAAATTTGTAATGACAATCTATTTCTACAGTTTTTAAATATGTTTGTTGAGGAATTTTAAATAACTTGCATTTTTTTCGACCTGTAAATCTCATTTCATTATTAAGCAAAAATGGTCACTTGCAGATAACAAAAATTAATCCGTAATAATTCTGACTCCTGTTTCTGTTTGTATCTTATCAATAGAGCCTGAGACTACAACTCAATGGAATCCCGAGTTTTACCAAATGCACCAATCATGCAGGTTTGTTTTTTTGCACTAAAACTTGAATGAGTACTTTAAGGGATTTATATTGTTTTTTTCCTTCCTTTGGACTGTTAATACATTAAGAGTTATATACTCATTCACTATTTTTTACAAAACGCATTGTAATGGTTATATGTGATTTTATTTATAAGCAAATTAAGCAATTCCTTCAAGCGTTCTTATTATCTTATGGTAAGGTTAATAGTGGAAGCATCATCTCAAAGCATCAAATCTCTAAACTGCATACACTATTCACAACTTTTCCATAAAATAAATGTTCTGTAGTAAATAAATTGTAATTTATATTTCATTATAGTTGGAGTAAAACTATATATATTTTCAAAAATAATGTTCTAAATAAGGGAATGAATTAGAGTTAAATGGATTAATATTTTTAGTTGTACAATCACTATGTAGGTTTTAGTAAAATTAAGTTTTTACCTTTTGAGTTGTGTCACTATTGTCAACGAGTGATAAATATTTAAATTAGATTAGATTTATTCATTTACTTGACATGTTATATGTAAAGAAAGCCTACAATCAACATTACAATATTATTTGTACATGTAGCATTAAAAGTAATATTTTTCAAAATTGTTCAAAAATGAATTTGTTAAGTTTCTATTTAATAATCCATAATTTTTTATTCATTCCAATTTTAACATTTCATTTAAATTTCTATTAGTACCAAAATATTTACATAAATTTAACTACACTCCAGACAATGAATTTTGATTGATTATTTATATTAATAACACATCCATTCAATTTTGGTTGACAACTTTATTTAAATTCGTTAGTAAAAAATTTTATTTCAACTATTCAGTGCATATTTTTATTTACACTTATTTCTGTTTTTATTTATTTTGTTGTATTTATATTTATGAATTTACTGTTTGTACAGGATTCATACCATCTTTCTCTAAGGTATATTGTCAATAGTTTGTTAAAATATTACAAATTCTATTTCCTCAGAGTTATATATATGTAAGAATATTTTTAGATGTATATTTTAATGTCATATATGACGATGCTGTCATTTCTAACCATCCAGAATTGAAATTTTAATGGAAAATTGAATAAATATAAAGTATTATTTAGTGTAAAACGGAAATATCTTATAGGGAACTTGTACTAATGAAGGTAATGGCAGATGCATTCAACTGATTGAAAATATGGATAGAATGAAATATGAAGCAAAATGTGAATGGTACGCTGTCATTCAGATTTGAATTAATTTTTACTAAAGCTTTATATATTTAATACAATGATGTTGAATCAATAATATCAGTTTTATTTGGGTATATTGATACAACACATGACATTAAGAAAAATACATTAAAACCAACAAGAATAAATTTCAACAATGTACCAGCAGTTCTGACCGAAGTTATACAGAAGCGCAAAATATTTGGACGATTAATATATCCTGCATAACTATCGTTATATAAAAACTATAATATATTATTGTTTTTGTAAAATACGCACTTTAAAAATAAATACACTTTAAATTTGTTATGTGTGAACCCAGTAAAAACATTATTTTGGTGTCAAGTGTGAGGTTTAAAAAGAAATATTAAATCAAATTCAATTGAAGAAACTATATGACAAATGGAAACTAGGTCAACTAAGAAAATGGTATAAACAGAAGAGAAAGCATAAGAACCAGTGAACATGAACCAAATTCTGTTAATATGCTATAAGACAAAATACAACAGAAGCTAGAAGGAAATTAAAAAAAAGCAAAGACAAAATAGAACAGAAACTAGTAGAAAATTCGGTTGGAAAATAAACTAGAAGAAAATTCCAGAAGAATTGAAGAGATTTAAAGTGCATTTGAAACAAAAATTACCAGAAACTACAAGAAAATTTTAGAATTCCAGAACAATCGAAACAAAAGTTGAACAGAGGCTGTTAGGATATTTTAGAAGTTTGGAAAGCAAACTTGTAAAAAATTCTAGAAATTTAGAAAGTAAATGATGGAACATAAAAATGAAAAGATGGAAAAGATCAACCTCTCAGAGAAAAGTATGGAGCCTGGAAAGGTGGCATCGTATAGCTTGCAAAGAAACCATTCACTACTTTATTACAAATGAATGGCCAAAGCATAACGGTGCTAAAATATGATGGAACATCTTCATGGACACTAACATGCAATTCAAAATGGCTAGGATGACACAGATAAAGTGCACGTTCTGTACAAAATTTCTAGCAATAGAAGGGGAAATTTTGAAATTCTGGTACAGGCCTTGCAATCAAGGTTTAGGGATTACCTATTAAAACCCAAGTATCAAGCCTAACTAACAGTATGGGAATGAAAGAGTGGGAAATTATTGCAAGAATATGAAGCTGAGATTGATAAACTAATCAATCTTAGCTATGGAGATCTCCAAGAAAATGTATGTGGATGAAGTGAACATGTTTATCAATGGTTTTATTGATCAAAAAATTCCACTAGCAGTGTAACAGAGCCCGTAATGAAATCTATGGGATGCCGTGGATATATTTCTGAAATTTGAAGTTGTACAGTACTGATATAAGGGGAAGTACATATGAGAAGTAACAGTGGCAGAAGCACCAGCTCAAGAAGCTTAATTGTGTAAAGTGAGAAGCTATGAGAGAAATTTAAAGAACATAAAATGCAACAAATGTGGTTAAGCGGGGCACATTTGCAAAAATTGTCTATTGAGAATAGAGATCTCTGGAAATGCCAACAAAAACCAGGTACTAAAAACCACCAATACTAGGGGGCAAATGTTGGTGGGAACAAAGGAAGGCCTCAGATTATCCAGAATATAGCAACATGTTAGTAGTCTCGTCGACAATGGTAGTATTGGGAAGAAGAGGTTCCAGTTCATGCTAGACACAGGAGGCAATACTTAGTAGTAGCTCGATCAGATATGGTGAACCTGGAGAATCTGGAAAAGGTTATAAAGTTCCACGCGAACAGGTATTGGTGGAAAAAGTTAAGTCCATGGAAGAGTGAAGGCTTATATAACCTACAATCCTTACTCCATGGTTTAACAGATGATTGTAGCAGATATAGTTGATGAAACAATCATCAAGTTGGATTTTTTTTTGGCCATTTGAACATCAGCAAACCACGTACCAATATTTCTTGCTTTTGGGAAGGTCAATCGTCAGGATGCTTGAGGCTGTATTATCCTTTCAAGCATGAGCCTACAGTTACTTCTTTTTGGGATGAACAGAGCTAATATGGGGGCCATGTTATAAAGCAACTGTAGATCTATTATGCCATTGAACATCCCAGGAAACTCCAGTACGTTCTAAATTCTACAAGAAGATGTAAGATATTCCAGCAGGTAATCAGTCCTGAGCCACCTGGAATATTGGGGAACGAATATCGAATAATTTCTTATAATTAATCTAGTTTTGAAAAACAACATTGTGAAAATTATAAAATGTTTCGATTATTTGCTGTTGTTAGCTGTCAAATTCAACACATGTACTTTATTTTAATATTAAACGAAGTGCTAATACATTTATTGATAACAGTAAACAACAAAAAATGTATTAAAT
This sequence comes from Sperchopsis tessellata, assembly GCA_033557685.1. Lineage (NCBI taxonomy): Eukaryota > Metazoa > Arthropoda > Insecta > Coleoptera > Hydrophilidae > Sperchopsis > Sperchopsis tessellata. The sequence goes on from JAWQRN010000152.1 coordinate 31,587, forward strand.
TCATAGCTATGGTAACTTTGCTATACAACACATTTAAATACAAAAATTTAATAGCTAGAGAAACAGTCTAATAATTAATAGGATGTTCAAATAACCCTCTATTCGCAGTTAAATAGTACCCATGTCGATCATAAAATTCACATATAACATTCGCCAACGTGCATTGTGATACATCTTGGCATTTTTCAACTATCGCCTCTTTAATCATTATTGGCAAAATAGAGAGGATGTCTATACAACTTATTTTTTAAGTAACCTTTGACAAGAAAACCATTTGAGGTTATTACGGTGAACTAGCTGGCCACTGTTGCTTCTCTGGTTATTCAACGACTTTAAAAGGCAAAGTATAAAAGTCGCACCATATTGTGCCCAGGGCATCAGTCATGTTGAAGATTTTGAAGAGCAGATCCCATGCCTTCTTGTAGTAGCTACAGGTATCTTTCAGCAGTGAAGATCCAATCAATGAAAAGAGAACCATTTAGTCAGTGCCCTAGTACCAATCCACACATTCACTGATTGACAATACTCATTTCTTTTTGTTTGTTAAATGAAGGTTTTGTGTTCTCCAATATCTAAAATTTAGATTTTTTGGAGTGCCATGGGTTGAAAATGTACGCTAGTCAGAAAACAGAATATTAGGTTAAAAATCTCTATTATGAATGGTAATTTCTAAGATCGTTTCACTAAATGCCATACTTGAATAGTTATCTTCATCAAATGTTTGCTGCTGTTTTTAAACATTGAAATGGTGGTTTGCTTTTTTAAAATATTATGGGCAATGATATTAGAAATTCCTAAATTTTAGCTCATTTGCCTTAAGCTTTTTATTTTTTATAGCCTGCATTATCACATTTAACAATTTACAAAATCTATTAACTCTGTCAGTTGATTTAAAATGCTCAATTACCTTCTGAATTATGTTCAAAGAAGGTATTGTGTAGTCAGCGAAAAGTCTAGCAAATAAATCTCCAATATTTCGCAGATAATATTCAGAATAATACCAGTGAATAAACATAACTAGTTAAAAATCTTAGTGAGTTTAGTATTTAATTCTCAAGACATTATCTATTTACCATTTTGCTCTATAATAATTAGGAGAGCAAACATTTGTATAATACTGCCAAAGTTTTTAGATTCTATATTTCACTTTATAATTAAGTACACGAAATAGTACATAATTTATATATTAGATGTTAAAAAGGTATATGATAAATAATGATGTTCATATTTTCATAAATTACTTTATTATAGAACCAATATATTAAGATTTTATAAATTAAGGCATCAATTTTTCTAATTTACAAAACAAATTATCGCTAAGTTTTTTCTATACATTGTAGAGTTCAGTTTAATATACAGTTTCAAATAAAAATGATGTAGATGAATTAAAATCAAAATAATACCAAAAAGCCCAACAACGAGTAGAAAAAATATAAAAAATGGCTCGTTAGACTAGAAATCTGCAAAATAAATAGTTAAAATTAAAATATAAACATCACTGATATGTCAATAAAAAGACTAATACTAAAATGCTGTCTCCAAAGCTGGCGGTGAAGAAGTTTTATCGTTTTCATTACCATGACCACTAATGGTATGGAACTTCTTTAAGCCAGAGCTACTTTGAGGTGTTGAGTTAAAAAATTGAGCCCGTTGAGCTTGCAACCTCTGTGCAATAGTCATGGGTGTTTTACTTACATCATTTCTTGGCACATCAGGAGTAAATATCTGACGCCTAATAGAATTTTGAACTTCAGGAGCTACTACTGTATTACTAGGAGCAACACAGGTCTGATTATCAATTTTTTGCTGATATTTAGGAGAATATCTATTTTCACCTGAACTATTATGACTCTCATCTTCTCTACAATCTTCCAGTATTGTTGAAGAGAGAACGTCACTGCGAGGATTTGCAAACCTCCATTGTGATCTCGGAGATAATAATTTTGGAGCTGGTCTATTTTTATCTGGAGTATTTTTAGGAGATCCTGGATTGTTACTTGAAAACTTTCTGTGACCTAATGTTCTTGGTGAGCCATTTAAGTCTAAAATACTCATATCGTTTTGTGACTGTTGCTGTGACTTTGGTGCTCCTTGTTGTTTGGAGATTTTTAACTGTTCAACAGCAGATATCTTTTTATTTGGAGTGGTATTAATCGATCCTTTTCCATGTTGTAACAAAAGTCTCTTGAAGTCAAGCCGTGATGTTTGCTGAACGCCTTTTCTGTCACTGCAAGCCCAGCTTTGTCTAGATCGAGACTCTGTACTAGGTGGGCTGTTATCAATATTTGTATTGAAATCAATATACTCTCCATTTCCAGGTGACCAGCTTAATCGAGATCTTGCTTTATCACCTATATAACCCGTTTCAGGAGATTTCATTGACACTTTGTTTAAGGAACTTTCGGAGTTGCCTGGAGTTAAACTTGTAGAGGATAGTGAGGGGGAACTTCTATCAATTTCTTCAGTCTTTATATTCATTTTTTTCTTACTTTTGTGTATAATTGCATACAACTCTTCATTACTCATTGTAGATTTCTTAGGTGACATCAGTTTATTCTCCAAATTAACAGCAGCTTTTAATTCAGCTACTTTTGATGGTGTTGAAGACTGAAAATTTCCTGAGTTTCTAGGATCTATGGGTGATATTCGTAAAGAATCATTTGTACTAGGATCTTGTACTTTATGAAATCCAACAGGAGAACCACTGTTACTTAAGCTTCCTCGACTGGATGTTTGCATATTGTACATACTGTTTGGTGAGGGTAAATAATTATCATTATTATGATAATTTCTTAAATGAGAAGGCACTTGTTTTGGCATACTTGGTATTTGAGGCATCTGAACGGGTATTCCTAAATTTTGGTCTAACCTCTGAACATTATATTGTTGATACAGTTGAGATTGATGTGGTGATTGGTACAGTTCTTCTAAATATTCACTATTATTCTTAAACATTAGGTTTCTTCCCATACTGTTGGATCTATACTGCTTATTATTTAAACCTCTTGTTATGTCTGGTGTAACTGATCTTTCAGGATACAGATCAGTGATTTGGCTTTTTCTAGAAGGTAGTGTACTGTATCTAGGATTTCCTCTTTGTAGGCCATAAGTCAATTCATATTCATTTGCTTGGAAATTAGCATCCATTATTGGATTTTGATAGCCATACACGTTTTGACCTTGCATTGTGTGGTTTTTGTATGTTGGCTGATGGTTAGGTGGCAAGTGTGCTCGTTCTGCAAATTTAAACATTGAGTAAGTGTTTGAAATTGTGAATATACAATAAATGGATTTATTTTCATATATTAAACAAGTTTAGGATTTATGTTTTGAATACAAGTAATAAATTTTCAACCAGTTTTTTTGCTATTTATGTGCTATTTTAAAGTCGTTAGAATACATAAAAAAAAATCAGTGACTCGTAAAATCCCTACATCAATTTGTATTGTTTTACCATAATTATATAAAATATCTTATAAACCTTGTGTGAAAACTGATATATCAGTACTTATATGAAAATATGCCCATAAAAATTACCTATAGCAACTCCAACTATAAATTTCAGTAAACAACTTATTTATGATATATTATTAGTAGCTACTAAGAGTGACCTTTACTTTTATACTTTATATATTACAGTAAATTTTTAGTGTTTTTAACTACAACAAAAGTAATTTTTGTTTGTAGATCACCACGTGATTTGCTAGTATCAGATTTATTTTTGAATAGTGACCTATGATGTCAGTAATTTAAATTATAATGTATTGAATGTAAAATGCAGTATGACAAAAGTTAAGTGTACGTTTCACGAAGGTATTGTACTTATATTGTATTAATAAAACTACCTCAGATCGGCTGCTGAAGCAACATTCAATAATTTGTAATCTAGTACCACATATGTGGTAATTGGAACAAGCTATGGCCTATGCTATATGTTATAATTTTAAATTATTTAAAAAAAGCTTTATTGCTATGAAGTAGATTCTGGGAGTTTTAACGAGAAAATTGTTAAATCAGAAGAGCATACTTGCTAAGAGTCTCAGAAAAGATATAGATTCTTTTTATTTTGGCACTTTATAAACATTCTTTCTTCTCTTAGTTATTTCTTTGCCTTAAAAGTCTCAAGAGTTTTTTCACCATACTTATGATAATTAATAAAAGTCTATGTAAATATATACTAGCAGGTGGTCAAACAGTTTGTATGGTGAATATTTACATATATTGTTTTAAATAACATTATGTATAAATTTACACACTAAATAGTGAATATATATGT
>JAWQRN010000153.1:0-35827 GCA_033557685.1 Sperchopsis tessellata
TATATATATATACATACATACACACATACATACATACATACATATATATATATATATATTTATATATTCCAAGTGCAAGTGAAACGTATCCAAGTGACCAGTGCTGCATATTTCATTTACTTCGTTCGTTCGAAGATAAATTGTTTCAGAATATTACTTGCTGATGATCACTAATAAGCATGAAATGCATTCAAGTATTTATGAAATGATCGGTAATTCTTCTTTTATATTACTGTGGTAGTACTTGACAATTAAGTATTATGATGATAAACTTTATTTTACCAACAGATAATGCCTATTCAGCTCATATGTGTTATACATTTCTGAATATACACATTAGCCAATGATTTTGTCTTAAAATTATCTTTCTTCTTCATGTGCACTCAGTCTCGTTACGTTAGTTCATGTATCTTAGGTAATATAAAATTGAATACGATGAAACTCCTGCATTTTTAGAAACAGTATTTATAGGTGTTGTGTACTCCAAATCTCTATTTCACTTCCAAATATTCCAAACTTAACCAGGTTCAATTCTTTTTGCTATTTTACGATCTGTTTCGTTCAATAGATACATGAATTTCTTGGTAATATTCAATAACATACCAAGCAGATCCTATAATACTTTTAATATCTCACCTTCCAAACAAAACTCAGACCCTACATTGCAGCTCGTAGTGGCTATGACCTTGATATTAATGTTGCAGCAGCTGAAATTATAGATGCAGCAAATTTGAAATTCCATTGACAATTCTCTATGCTATCTATAAGCATCGTGGTCGTTATACTTCGGTTTTACTATCTTGTAAACATAGACTGAGTCACATTTTAGCCAGTTTCAAATCTTTAAAATATTTTGAAATAGTCAGAATCTTATGAAAAACATAGGCCTAATCATTGAAACTATGTACCCACATTAATAATACTTTTAAAATTATCTCTTTCTTTGTAATAGATTTCCACGGTTAGTATCTGTATGAAAGTTGTTTCCGGGTGGAAACCGTGGAGACGCTCTGAAAAGTGCCGACGTTTCGTCCACTGGTGCAAGGACATTTGCAAGGCGAGTGATGTAACTTCAATGAAGTGCAGTAAATTCATTCATTGAAGTAATATCACTCGCCTTGAAAATGTCCGTTGTAACAGTGGATTAAACGTCGGCATTTATCAGAGCCTCTATACAGTTTCCACCCAGAAACAACATTCATATCTCTTTCTTTCTTTCTTGATCTTTTTCCTCATATACCCTTAGTGGGTGTCGAGTTTTTTCTCCATTTTTACTTCTTGTAGAAATCAATCTACTATTTTCTATTACCTGTACATTCTGTTGCCTGCTTCCAGGTCTTTCCTTTGTCTGCTAACAATTTGGCGATTGTGTCGTTCCAGGTTTCCCGTGGTCTTACTCTTGATTTCCTTCCCCAAGCTCTCACCTCCGACACTTGTTTCACTTGCCTGTCATTTCCCACTATATTTACATGTCCAAACCATGTCATCTACCTCTATTCTATTTTCTTCTGTGCGGATGTAATTCCGAGCCTCTCTCTTATGTATGTTTTTCGGATTCTATCTCTCTTTGTGACTCCTTCTAATCTCCTTAGGTACTTCATTTCTGCCACCTGCCCCTTCGATTTTTGTCTTGTATTGTTTTGAACACTGACAGTTTGGTCTCCTTCGAAATATCCCGTTTGTTAATGAATGCCCCTTTTATAGCACTATAAAGTCTGCAGTCTTGACTCTGTTGTTAATGTCACTTCCGTATCTTCTGTGGCTATCTATTACCGATTCCAGATATTTAAATTATCTGACCTGTTCTAGGTTTTCTCCATCTACTTGGCTGTTAATTCTTTTCTCTTCCTTGGATGTCACCATCACTTTTGTCTTTTCTTTGTTTATTTTCAGTTTTCGTCTATTCAGTGCCTCCTCTCATATTTTCAGGTGCTGATTTAATATTTCTTCTGATCTCACAAATATTGCTATATCATCTGCAAATTCACATTCTGTTATCACTATTCTTTTCATATCCTTGTACCCAATGCTAATTCCTTTCGTTCTTGTTTCTGTTTCTTTAATAGTGTTATCCATTAGAGATATTAAACACGATGGGCTCAAAACTCCTCCTTGCCTAACTCCTTGATTTTTTATAATATCTCCTGGCTCCTTATTTGCAATTGTTATATAGATTCTAGTTTGTCTGTACATTTATTTAAATGCCTTCAATAATTCTCCTCCCACTCCTTACTCATGTATACTCTTCCATACTTTCACTCTAGGTTTACTGTCAAAAGCCTTTTCCAGGTCCACAATGCACATCTATCTTTCCCTGGTGTACTCTCTAATCTTCTCTGATATTTGCCCTATGGTAAATATCTGGTCTTGTGTAGTATGTCCTGGTCTGAATCCACTTTGCGAATCATCTAAATGTTTTTCTATCTTGTCTCGTACGTTCTTCTCTAGAATCCACTTATATACCTTCCCAGGTACTGCTCTTCCTCTGTAGATTCTACACTGCCTACCATCTCATTTCTTGAAAATTGGCACTATCACTGCCACTTCCCATTCCTTAGGTATTATTTTATTTTCCCGGGCCTTTGTACATACTTCTAGCATTAATTTCTGTCCTTCTTGTCAATATACTTGATCTCTTCTGGAGTTATACCAACATGTCTAGCCACTTTCCCTATTTTGATTTTGCTTATTGCTTTGTTCAGTTTTGCTCCTGTTACTGTTTCGTGATTGTCGTCATTTTCTTGTCCTGTCTCCTCAACTTTTCATCATCTGTACTTGTATCATATACTCCTAGTAACTCTTGGAAGTACTCCTTCCATCTGTTCATTATGTCTTCATGTTCTGTAAGTATCTCTTCTTTTTGTTTTTAATTTGTTGCAGCTGGCAAGTTTTTTCTGCTCTTAGGTTTTTTAGTACTGTAAAGAAGAGTTTTTGATTTCCTCGACTATTTTCCTCCTTTTTTTTCTCCAAATTCCTTCCATGATATTGCTTTGGCATTTTGAATTTCTTCTTTTGCTTTCTACATTTGTTTTTTATAATCCTAAAATCCCTTCTCCGTTCACTTTTGCAAATATTGTTTCTACAGTTTCCTCTTTTTTGTCACATCTTCCTTCACTCGTCGATTCCACCACTTTGTTTGCTGTTGTTTGTTTCACACGCTGCCTTTGATGTTGTTCTTATGATTCCTTTGAATCGATTCCATACTTGTTCTGTATCCATTTTTTGCTGGTTATCTTGTTTTTTGCATCCTTCCTCAACTAGCCTTTGACATTCATTTCTTACTGTCTCTTTCTTCAGTCTGTAAGTTTTGATTGCTTCTTTTTCTTTTTTTCTCATCAATTTCCTTTGTACTGTGTTTTCTTCAACATGTAGTTGTCACTACCAATCTCCGCTCCCCTTCTGACTGTTGCATCTGATACATTTTTATATTGGCTGTTTCCACTAATATTACGTCTTTACTAAGTAAGTTAAATGCACGTATTTAGTAACGAAAATTATGACAGAACAGAAAATAGATAAATATATTAAATATTAATCAAATAAAATTACACGTGATAAAATAACAGAACAAATTTTTGCACAGAAAAATTACAAACGGAAGGAAATACACAAGGAATAGTTACACTTATACGAAATTTTACTGCTCAAATTACACATGGGCAGAATTTCACAAGATTTTAATTATACAAGGAAGAAAATAGAGAGTGCAACGGAAATATGCAAAGAAAAATTAAACAATTAAATTTTTATTTACAATTTATTAAATTCTTTGGCTGTCAATACTATTTTATAATTACAAACATGTTCACTTAAAAAGTAGAGAAAAATACAAGGGAGTTATAAATAAAAGTAAAATTCATTCTAAATAAAGTCAACAAAATATTTGATATAAGTTCTTATTTTATAACGGTTAAATAGATGAAATTAAATTTTAAAATAACACATCAACTGAAAAAACACAAACTCAAAGGAGCTATACAAAGCTAGAGATCCAATCGTCTATTAGAGTCGCAATTATGTACAATATGTGAAATACGTTGATTTAAATAAATGTATCTAACACGTCCTGGATTTCGCTCACCAGTTATATGCAGCAAATGGTTTCTAAGTTGTAAGGATAATTATTTGAAGATGTTGTCCAGAAAATTCCAAACAGTTGGACGGGAACTCTGAAAATGTGACTGATGTCCGTAATGTTGTCCTTCGATGCCGATTGCCTATGGTTCAAAATAGAAATATTAAAAAGAGTTTGCGTGTTTGTGCAGTTCCTGAGCTGTTGACCCCCCGTCTGTTCGAAATAAATGAGAATTTGCTCGAGTTATTCACTATATTCGTTAAAACCTATAACAGATCAGCAACTGCTAAAAATGCTTCTAACTCTTTCTAGTAACAAGTAATATTTGCACTTTAATGTGTTTCGCAAATTACTGATTAGATTAACATAAAGATTTCAATTAACATTCATTTACTTTACGCAGAATAGATTGTGATAAATGACAATACAGCCTCTAATTTCGATATTTTCAAATACGGCACGTAGTTCCAAAATCAGTCAAAATTTCTCGTGGTGTAAAGTTCTGAACTTCGCACAACGACAATGAATAGCCCCTCTTGCAGTTTCACCATAGCGAAAAAACTCAAATCCTTTGTAAATTATAGTTTGATCACCTGTATTACTAATACCAAACTCAAAATTGTCCATGGTAAAGCTAAAAATTAATTTTAAATATCGATATTATGAAGTGGCACTATAAACGCAATTGCAAAAATTTATTGAATACTGGTTGTATTACGCGTAACTAAACTGTAAAAAGTTTAACTTAAATTTACTCCAACAACCAAAAAAATTCCTAAATATTCTTAACGAGGTAGGTAAGTAATATTTGGCTTCTATAAATTTTATAACATGCTTCCAGTAAGAAACTAATTGTACTGAAGAAGGTACAGAAAATAATAGCAAAAATGACGTCGAAAGTGAATTGAAAACGATGTATCGGATAATATAAGTGAAAATGAATATCATGAACATTCTTTCTGTAAACCTAAATATAATAATTATTTGTTCCAACTTTTGATATATTTATTCTATTTATACATAGTTTTATAGCGTCCTTCTCTCTAGAGGTACCCACTTCATCACTTGTTTAGGTATCGTGTCCTGGGTCATTTTTGGGCGTGCCCTACTAACAGAGTTGTTTTTCTTGAATTTCCTGGATGATGTCCTTAGTATTCATTTTTTCTCGCAATCCCTCATTCCTGATCCTGTCTAGGCGGGAGATTCTGCCTGATCTCTGCAGAAATCTAGTTCTGTCACCATCAGTCGTTTTATCTGGGTTTCGTTCATTTGCTACACTTATGAGCCGTACAGCATTATAGGTTTAAGGATGGTGCTGAATAATAATCGTTTTCTGTTGTCACAGATATTATTTACCAGGGAACTGAGTTTAGGCCCGTATATTCTTCTTGCCCTTGTTTATCTTTTCATGGATGTATTTCTCACAACGAAGGTATTTGTAATCTTCGTTATTACTAATTGTTAAGTTGTTTTCTAGTAAAGCCTTGTTCTCCACTCTTCCATTAGCTTCCGGATCATATATTCAATGACCTACTTATCCAATTCCAATAATACTTGTTCGTCAAAAAAATGTAACGTATATAGCGTCAAATCACCTCTTATGGGTACTTCCATTTATGAGCACTTCCTGAGCCATATTTTAAGTGCTTGTGAGAGGTAAATTTTAAACAGGGCCGGCGAGAGACAACAACCCTGCTTGAGTCCCTTTGTTACTGGTAATGGTTCTGAAAGAGACTGGCAAAATTTAATTATGGAAGAGCAGCCATTGTACATTCCTTTCACAGCTCTTATAAGAGTTATGTTGATCGAAATTCCGTCCAGCACCTCCCACTAATTTATAAAAGAATATGTTTTATACCCGCCGTATAATGCGCACCCAAAAATTGCAGTTAATTTGTTTGCCTTGACGTGAGCGTTATAAGCCGGAAAATAGGGCAATTGTAATTTTTACCTTGTGAAAATTCTTCCTTGTGTAATTTATTCCTTGTGTAATATTTTCCTTGTGTAATTTATGCGGTGTAATTTTTCCTGTGTAATTTATGCGGTGTAACCATATTTCACATAGTTAACTAGAAGGTTTATAAAAACATGGGATTTTACTTATTTTTATTAATATTAAAACAGAATATCTTACGAGCATTTTTTTGTTATTTTGAAAATGTTTGTATTTCTTGAAAACAGAATTTCATGATTATTGTAATAATTCTAAAATGATAAGTTTGTATAATTTATTTATATAAACTCAAGAATGAACAATCACTTCAAAATATACGCTTTCGTAATCCACAAATATTTAAATTTATATTATACAAATGTAATGTTATTCAAACTCTCGGAAGTTCGTGGATGTGTATCGTATTTTAATTCAAGCTGAGAAACAACATTTAGAACGTGCAAATATTTATTTAAAACTTTCATATATTTGAGGAGGAATAACAATATAAATAATTAATCCAGCAGAGTCCATTATATAAATGTGCAGAAGCAGAATTGTCAGCGGGAAATGAATTAACTGTTTTTGTAACGTGAGTGATTTAAACTAAAATAAGGGTGGATGGGGTGGCTCTAATCTGGGAGCAGAGTCGAGAGCACAGCGGATTTAGATGTTGGAACACGTATTTCTGCCGTTTCCAGCAAATTTAACATTAACAAAGCAATTAGCCCTACACTCCGCACCCGTGCCACTCTGGCTGTTGCCTTCAAATACTCCCGAACTGATGACTGGCTTCTACGTCTAGTAATAAGCTAGTATGCTCCTTCCTGCATTAAGATGTTAAAACGGCGCCCCATTGTAACATTTGAACTGAAGAGGAAACGTTAGAGAAATTGGTTTATAGTAGGATTACCATCAAGGATAAGAGTTGACTCCCGTAAACCTTGAACTTGTTGCGAGATTGAAATCCTAAATGCGTTTTCTTTTGTTAACTGTGGTACAACAGTTTCACTACTTAGAACTAATGCTGTACGGTGCTGTTATTACCTAAAAGGTTTTTTGGATTACAATCCATTAAGCGTTTAGGCTTAAGTCCTTCTATATATGCACGTAAGACAAAATAAGGACACATGAAGCATTATCAATTTTCTATTATAAAATACTTGGAATTAAAACTTTAGCAATATGACTGATATAGTATAGTTTGAGCCTCAAATGCAAATAAGAGACGGATTTGTCTTGCTCTAATTAATTTTTGTATTTAAAGGTCAGCTTTGGTATTAAGTGTTGTTTTCGCTCCAAAGAGGTAGGAGATAAGAACTTGCGGATAATAAATTTGATATATTTCTCTAGAAATTTTTTAAAAGATTTATGTATAAAGATTGTGGTACCAATAACAGTGACTCTGAAAGAAAGCTCTGTCTCGTAGAAACTATTTAGTTAGTGCTTCTCATATATTTGTGTATTAATCGTTTTATAAATCTAAATAGTTTGAAATGAAGATAATAATTTTAAATCTATGTAACTATTTTTTTTACTCCTAGTGTTTATTGTATTCTGCCCGAAGGCAATAAACAAATATTGTGGATAATAGTATAATAAGAGTTACGAATCTACATTATGAACCGAACATAAATATAGCAACTTAAGAAGTGCATTAAATGAAAGGTTACTTCTTGTCTAAAGGGGAGCCATCAATGCAATCATATGAGATCCTACCAGTTCAGGATGTATTAAAGCATTAAAGTAGCAAAATATATGACTAACCAGTATTAATAGTATAGACTTCCACAGTTATTATCTATATGAATGATGTTTCTAGGTAGGCAACCGTGCAGAGGCTCTGATAAGTGCCGACTTTTGGTTCACAATTGCAAGGGGTATTTTCAAGGCGAGTTATGTTCCTTCTACGAATGAAGTCAATGCACTGATCCAATCCTGCCCTGATCATGCTTATATAAGCAAGGACTGGAATGGGAGATGTGTATTATAGTAGAGCCGTTCCATGCACATGATTGTTATCGAGTGCAACTATCTTTTCTATTAATATTGTTGGGACGATTGAAAACCTCAATGACCTCTGAATTTTCTAGGAAACTAAGAAGGATCACGAGCCAAGTCCATGGTATCTTGGAACATAATGACATGCCCTGTTTCATGACGATGTTCAATCACGGCTGATTTATTATTATGCCCAAGGCGAGTACAACGACCATTCTCCATTAAGCTTGTAGCAATCATACGCTTTAAAAAGAGACGCAATCTTTAAAAGAAAGGAGAACTGCAAAATATTTTGGATTAAGGAGACTACTGTGTTAATATCAAAGTTTCTTAGTAAGCGAGCAAGATTGTCCATCGAATCTTTGACGAATGGTAGATAAGCTGTTGCTTTCACCTCTGGAAAAAAATTTACAGCGATGGATGGATTCCTGAAACGTCTTATTGACCGCTTGTTAACTGACAAATTATATCAATTGGACAAAATCACATTGATGACTGTACGCAACTCCAGGGAAAGCAGAGCTGTGTCACACAACTTGAAAGGTCGCTATACGACAGAATTAATCACAAACATTTTCTGACCAAAGTGATGTTATAATGACGTATGCTAGTACCTATTCGTATGGGGGTGGGTTCATGATAAATATAATAAAGAACTGATCTACGTTTCAACATAACATCTAATAAAGGAAAGGAACCAATCTCTAACGTAAAATAAATATCGGGGTGTTGGGAGTCTATGTAATATAAAAGGCAATTAGTGTCTCTCGTCCCAACTACCATATAACAAACGTGTCATCCACGTAATGTAACTAATATTTAGGCTTTATATCGGAGAAAAGTAATGGCAATTGGTGAAATGCCTACATAAAAATATTGGCATTTTGTTGGTAGAAATGGTCTCTAAATCGGAAATAAGCTAGTATTATGCTAGAAATTTATTATATAAAATGGTAAGGGTTTTGTATGTCGGATTCTGATCGTCCTACGATTTTTTTAAGTATCTGGGTGAGAAATCGGACCTCTTTATATGTGGGAGACCATATTGCTCTGACATTCGGTTGAAGAGGCATAAATGGTTTAGGTGCCTTAGGTAGACCATACAAACTTAGGATTCGAGGATCATGAGGAATGACCTTCTTCTGCACTTATAGATCAACAACGGACAAAATTGCCCGCATACTAAGAAAAGCTGATATCAAAACAGTATTCTCCCCAATCCAAAAGATTTCGCAAGTTCTTCCAACGACGGAGTTTATCAGATTCCTTGTTCCTGTGGTAATGTTTATATTGAATAAAGTAAGCGTACTATTGCTACTCATTTAAAGGTGCATGAACGCTGAACTCGTTTTGGTCATATTAATCAATCAGTCATGGCTGTACATCGTCATGAAATAGTTTATGCCATTATGTTCCAAGATACGAAGGTCTTGGCTCGTGAGCCTTCTTATTTTCCCAGAAAATTCAGAGGAGCCATTTAGGATTATAGTCGTTTCTCTCTTGCTGCACTCGGCAACAACCATCCGAAAGGAACGGCTCCACTCATTGCATATCTCTAACTCGAGTCTTTGTCTATATAAGCATGATCCGGCCGAGTTTGGAGCAGTGAATTTACTTCATTCGTTGAAGTAACACCCCTCTCTTTGAAAATGTCCCTTGAAACAGTGTACTAAACGTCGGTACTTATCAGAGTCATTACACGGTTTCCACCCTGAAACAGTATTCATTTTAACTAGACAGCTATTTTATTTCTGTTTGCTTATCTAGTGACTGGTTGAAAGACATTTATAATCTTGTCTTAAACTAGGGACAATGATCTTTTTTTTAAGGATCCATCTCAAGTAACTTGGCGCAGGATAAGTTCCTTATATTGGGTTAAATTTCCCCCTACCAGCAACTGAATTCTCTCATAACTTAAAGGTACCACCCCATCAATATTTTGGCACACGGTTCTATTCGAAGTGTCTTAAGACGTATTTCATTAAGTTTTTTTTCATATGCTAGGAATTATACATATAAAAATTATTTCCTAAATAAAATCCGGCGGAAAATTAAAAAGTCCATCCAATCTAAATAAACATTGCCTGATTTTTATTTTGTTGTAATTAAGTTAGTCTAAGGAAGAGAACCAAGATTTTATTCTTCAAAATAACACTTTTTGGCTGGAAACATTAATGAAGATTATAGGAGACCGCATAAAAGTATGGAAAAACTAGCCAGATAAAGTGTGGAACGATAAAGCTAGCAGATAGCTATTGGGGGCGTTTGTAGAGCGGGTCGTATTTCACCTCGTACGTTTTAAATGCAAAATCTAACATTAAATTAAATTTTGTTCAGATTTGGAAGCTGCGTATATTTTAAACACCACGCCTACACCCGATTAATGGTTTTAACATAAATTTCGCATCCCCTCAAACACAACAACTCCTCTAGTATAACACAAGTCCTTCTTTGCCTCATCTTAGAAAGAGTCAACATTATCAAACAACCATACATGCAAACTGTCAACAAAGACGGAAATGCATATTTAACTCGAATACGAACTTTTCTCTTTTCTGCAAAAAAAAGAAACAGTATCAGCTATAATAGATTAGACGTATTTTTTCCTTTAAGGGAAAAACACTGCTGGAGGTAGCTAACGTACGGCTTCCTATTAATCTCTTTCACATGTTGAAATGTGTTACTACATTAAAAACAGATTAGTTAGCACATTTCAGAATAATTCATGACAGGATTTTACAACATAATATTTCATTTTTAATCTGATAACTCGGATGGATTGTGACATTAGGAAAAGCAACGAAAATTTTGTGCACACCTGTGTGATTATCAAATTACAAAACTCGTATTTCACTATCTGGCATCACATCTCATAGGTTTGCTGATTTTTTCCTGTGAATAATGTTTTAGCAGTTTAAAAATAAAATATATTCTACCTGTGGTCCGTCTACTTCTTATGTGTGAAATTTTTTTTCTTGTACAATAAAAAATGTACCGCCGAATCTCTTTAAATTAGTTTGCAAATTTGGTTACTGAATTAAATATGCTGAGATACTTTAATAATTAAGATTGCATTTTTTAGCACTGGATTACTTAGCCCTTTCTATAAGAATTAAAAAAAAGTGAAATTCAAAAGCTGTAGGGATTCATCCATATACTTTTTTAAATACTACCAAAAAAATAATTGCCTACATTGGTCACGTGGTATAAAAATGGTGGTGATTTTTAAGTAGGTCATTCTGTATGTTTTTACATTTTCTTTTCGATCCTGTTTTTCTGATTTCAAATATATATGGATTGATAGGTCTAGCTGTAAGAGTTTTTAATATATTGGATATAGAAAATGCTCTAAATATGCCTTTGCTGATGACCTAAAACAACTTTATTTCTTTATTACCATTGCTGTTGTTTGACATTTGTTAATATTATCATCAAAATGGATTTCATAGAAGTTGAAACGTTTTAAATATTATCCCTTTATTTAAAAAAACAATAAAAATAATAAACTTCAAAAACAGAGTATATAGTATACCCAAATCGCACAGCTCTCAATGAAAACATATTTTTGAATACTTATAGAAATTTGAGATATACTAACAGTCTTAAAATAAAGATACGTAACATTAATTTTGTAACTGCAGGAAGGTTTATGAACTACAGAAATTGTTCAAAATAGCCACAATAACTTAATACACAAATTTCGTATCTTTTTCTTAAATTTTATAGGCAGTTTGAAACAGCGTGATCTTTGTCCCAGTTTAATTCATAAATGTCTCCCCTAATCTTATTTTTAATAGTTCTGTTTAAAATTATTATTAACTTTGTCCTTTAAAAATCTCCACACAAATTCATTAAATAGTGTTATATCGGGGCTGTTTGGTGGCAATGAAATGGGCCCGCCATTACTAATCCAAACGTCATATACAAAACATTATCTGACGGCGATCCGTCCTATTGCTAAATTATGTGATAAAGCTCCTCAACAGAAAATTGCTTATCCAAAAGCTCTCCTACCTCTGGAAGAATTATATATAGATATGTGTCCGGCGTTGTTATAATAAAAAAATATATAGGCTCTACTATTTTATTTAGGAAAAGACCAAACCAAACATTAATAGATTTTTCCCTGACTTTTTAATTGGAACAACTGTTCCTTTCGTTGATTTTTGTTTTCCCTCGAACGTCTATTTTTTCTGTTAAAAATCCCTGCTGTGGAAAACGACGATTCATCTCCCTATAGGATGTGTTTGAACAAGTTAGGGTCTTCATTCAGTCATGTTGCCAGCAAAATTCCAACCGGTAATAATTTGTTAAGCCTATATTCTTGTTCTTTTAGCCGTTCTTTGAATTCTTGAATAACTTTTTTGAGGTGATTTAAAAATAAAAATATTGTCGTTTCACAAATTTTATTAAAAACACATAATATTTGAAAAGGCAAGGCTAGACATACTGACCATTACAGAAACGAAGAAGAACGGGAAGGGTATAACGAGAACGGGATATGGTCACATACTGATATACAGTGGAGTTGTATAGACAAAAGGTTTGAATAGACAATAAAGAGTGGAGGTGCGTAAGTGAAAGAATAATGACTGTTAAATTGGATGGACAGTGAAGTTGAAAACAAAGCGAACAAAGATGAACTCTGGTAGAGGGTACAAATGGAATACGATAGTTTAGAAAAACGTATACACTTGATGGGTGACTTTATATAAAAGTGGGAAATAGAAACAGGGGACTGGAAGACTGGAGGGGATGCATGGAGAACCGACCAAAAATAGTAACGGGAATAGACTCATAGACATTTACATATTAAATAATTTGAGAATTTTAAATACACTCTATGCTCGCAAAGAAATTCACAAATACACTAGAGAAGAAAAGAGCAGAAACGAAAAATCGTTGATTGACTATTTCCTAACTGACAAGGAGCAGGGAAAGTAAGTAATGGACATAAGAGTAAGCAGGAGTAGTAAAATTGGAAGTGACCTCTATCTAGTAACAACAAAAGGAAAAATGAATGAGAAGAAGACAAAAGAAAGATAGAAGACTACTAAGATAAAAACAAAAACATTGAAGTTCAAAGTAGACAAATTAAAGGGTATACAGACAAGAGAGAAGTTACAGTGCAATGTAAGAGAAGCAATAAGAAACACTAAACCGGATATGAATAATGTAGAAGAATTATGCAACAAAACGTGCATGTGGTACAATCAGAATTGCACAGAATAGAAAATAAACCCACTGGTAAAACGAAGATCTTGGAAACACACTAGAGGTAAACTTCAAGGAAAATCAAAATTTATTCTACAGAACTCTTAAAACCTGCAATAAAGAAGACCAAAAAATTTTGAGACAGCTAAAGGATAAACAGGGGAGGATAGTAAAGAGAAATAATGAAATAATGAGGAGATGGAAGGAGCATTTCGAAGAATTATTAGAAGAAAAGCAAAGTACTGAAGAAGACGAAAACTAGAATCTTGAACATAAGAGCACAACAGTAAACATAGAAGCAGAAATTATCACAGGAGAGGAAATGAATTTAGGACTCAAAAGGATAAGAAATGGTAATGCATCAGGACATGACAATATAAAATCAGAGCAGTTAAAGTATATGGGTGAAGAAGGAGATAAATTATTATTAGAGATGCTAAAAAGAATATGGGAATTGGGAAAAATACAAAAAGGCTGGGAATAAGCAGCATATAACCTCGGCACAAAAGAATTCAACTAGGTGACATTAAGTTTGGGCAAGAAAACTAACTAACTATAAGAGTATGAAGAGAAGACGCGTACCTGTTGACCGGATTAGAAGATAGTAATTTAGAGTTGTTATCTCTGAAGAAATCGTCCATCTTAATTATAGAACCGTATTTATTGAAGATGATCACGCAGACACTTTTATCTGCTCTGGTAACAAGCAGACCATGAGCCCTGATCCGTTATCTCAAAGACGATACCGTATCAAGCAGCGAAAATGTATTAGAATAAAAGGCAGACTTCAAGATATTACTACAGATAAGCCTATAATTGTCGGGATTCGGATGGAAATTTACCAATAGCATATTCGATATCAATAGCAAACTTTCCGTTATAACTTTGAAGAAGGAGAAATTTTGAGACCTAATTCCAATAATGAGAGCTCAGCTTAAGGAAAGCAAACTCCGGATGAATTGAGGACTTTAGGGTGAAAGTTACGAACGATGGCCTGTCTAGAAAACATTTGGTCAGCAAAATAAATGTTTAAACTGAGGGTGCGGAAAAACTTTTAGTTTTCTTATTTATATGAGTAAATTATATCATAGTTACCTTCAAAACGAATCAAAATATCAAGATATTCATTCTCGTTTGTTCTAGTGCTACATGTTTCTTAAGACTGTTAGTATCTCTCAAATTTCTATACGTATTCGAAAATATGTTTTCACTTGGAGCGCGACGATTTAGATATAATGCTAAATACTCTCTTTTTGCAGCTTTCTTATTTTTACTGTTTTTTAAATAAAAGGAAAATATTTCTAACTTTTCGGCTTCTATGTAAACGGTTTTGATGAAATAATACTAACAAATGTCAAACAACAACAATGGTAATTAAGAAATAATGTTGTCATAGATTATCAGCCAAAGCATTCAGCACTTCAGTAACAAGCTTTAAAATATATGTCAAAAACTGATACAGCTAGCCCTATAAACCTTTATATATTTGAAATTAGAAAAAATGGGATCTAGGTGAATATGTAAAAATATACAGGCTGTTCCCTTTAAAAAAATCACCACATTTATTATATCATATTACATATGCAGGCAATCGTTTTTTTAGTAGTATTTAAGAAAAATATGAATGAAAACCTACAAATGTTTTGTGTAATATTGTATAGCCATTCTAACAAAATAGTTAGCGGGGTGGGGGTTAGAATATAGTTAATCACCCTGTGTTTAAGATATTCATTATATATGCGGTGACGTATTATTTCTTCCTTATTTTTATTAAAATAGGTATGCTTCTGAATATCAATTTATTAGTATATGACAGTAGCTAAACATCAACTCAAAAAAAATATCTAGTACATTTTTGTATTCAACAAATGCTACTAATTTTTATAGAGGGATTCCAAATTAGAAAAATTTTTAAATAGAAGGAGTACTTTAAACTGTTTTAGAAAAAAAGTTGCAGCTATCCTGAGTGATACGATTTGACTACATGAGAAAATTATCTCAAGAAATTCATGATA
This sequence comes from Sperchopsis tessellata, assembly GCA_033557685.1. Classification (NCBI taxonomy): domain Eukaryota; kingdom Metazoa; phylum Arthropoda; class Insecta; order Coleoptera; family Hydrophilidae; genus Sperchopsis; species Sperchopsis tessellata. The sequence goes on from JAWQRN010000153.1 coordinate 15,239, forward strand.
TTTCATATATTGAGAATTCATTATTAATATTTTGATTATATTACATTTAAAAAGGTTCACTCGAGACATCTACATGCATCAATCACTTGATTTTACATTAAAACCGTCAACAAATAAATATAGGGTCTCAATTAATTTACATATTTCTGTAAAAACGTGCCAAAGAACAGATTATAAAGGAATTTTGGCGAAGAAACATTTACAAATTGAAGATACTTAGTGCAAGGATAACATCTGTAAAAATTTAAGTTATTTTTTACACATCATCGTAAAGCTAAAATATGTCTACATAAGTTTTTCAAATAAATAAAGATGACACTATTTAGTAGATAAGAGGATAACTACAGATAAAATTGGTAAGAACCTTTCTCAATCAAGTATTTCAGTGAAATTTTTCCACTGGAAAAGAAAGGTATCGCACCCTATGGGACTATGTCTTTTGTTGACAGTTTGCCAACGTGTTTATTTGGGATAGCTAGGAGTACGACAAAATAAGGAGAAAGAATCGTGTTTTGCTACGCGCGTATTGTATTTCGAGGTCCTCTAAATTTATGTGGGCCCATTAATCGAGCTGTGGGCGTTCTCCGAGGGTGCTATTGGGTAAATAAATAATCCATGAAAATCTATTAGCATAATGACTCCCCCTCTTTAGGAATTTGAAGTATTCAAGTAGAGCCCATTTTATCATGTAGGAAGCACTTCAGGCTATATATTTTTAAATGTTACTTCGTTTTTATGGCGAAATATATCTTCTGAAGATAGAAACCTACTATATTTATAATCGCAGCAGTATGGTTTTGTGAGAAGGAAATATTTACGAAAGGAGTTGTGTTTTATTGAATTTTTACTTTTCAGGAAGATTTATTGTTGTTCTTTGTATCAATAATTCTTTTAAATGGCCTGTCACAAGACACTGCAATACTAGGGGCGTTAAAAGTTTGGAAACTTTGTTTTTATAAATCATAATCAAATGTTATTTTCAAATGGGGCAATTTCTTTGTCATGGAAAGGAGATTTGATTAGTATAATTATAATTTTATTGTTATATTTTTCATAATTTATGAAGTTAATTCTAAGGAGTTCTTCCTAACTTGTCAATAGTTGAGTTGTTTTTATGTAACAATGTTTTTTAGCTTTACTATAAAGATTTGTATCACAAAAATACAACTATTAGGTGTAATGAATATATATATATATATATATATATATTTATATATATATATTTATATATATATATATCTTCTTTCTTCTTCCTATACCATATCCGTTACCGAACGTTGGCCATCATATTGGCCATAATTGTTTTTTGTTGGCAGCGTCGCGGAAGAGGGATGTCGTGGACTTGTTGAACCAGTATCTTAAATTCTGCAGCCATGATGTTCTTCTGCGTTCTGGTTCTCTTATTCCCACTATTTTCACTTGCATTATTAGATGCAGGATGTTTTATCGTTCAGGGTGTCGCATCACGTGGGCAAAGTATCCAAGTTTTCTAGATTTTATTGGTGTGATTATTTCTGATGTTTTATTCATTCGATGTAAACCATCTTTGTTCCTGATCTTGTCTACTCAGCTGATACGTAATATTCTTCTGTAGACCCACATCTCGAATGCCTCAAGTTTTCGCAACAATGTATCCGTAAATGTCCAGCTTTCCACCTCATACAGTCGTACTGAGAATATATAACATCTCACAAGTCGAACTTGTAGTTTCAAGATGATATTTTTACCTCATAGTACCATCTTTAGTTTGAAGAAGGTGGATCTTACCTTCTAAATGCGAATTTTTATTTCTTTGCTCATATCCCAGTTGTTGTTTAGATTAGATCCGAGGTAAGTAATATTGTTTGTTCTCTAGAGTGGTACACCGTATGCTGTAACCGTAACTGTAACTGTAATATACGTCCAAAAGAAGATATTATAAGTGGTTGAATTTCATGATGAAATTTTAACAACTGCATAGCATGGTCTATTTTCATATATAGCTGGAATTATTAATAAACACTTCTTGTTTGAATGAGTACTAAATTTAAAAAATGCTTTAAGAAATCAACATATTCATCTATTAAATGTAAGAGACGTATCCTCCACGGAGAGGAAACAGGTAAATATTGTGGGTAGTTTTGCAATCTTCGCCAGATATGTCAAAGGTTATTGGCTTCGCTTGGCTGGACCCATTATGTCCAGAAAATAATCCACAGAGCCGATATTTCAGTTGTAATAAAAAGGATCAACTTCTCCCGTCTTGGACTGGACATTTCCAGTATAATGAGCGAGGAATATTGTCATAAAATTACTCGTATCATTTTCGCGCAGGCTTAAACGACCATTGGAATTTCATTAGCCACCCAAAAGAAGAAGTTTAATAGCCTCTCCAAATATTAGTCTAGCTCTAAAAATACCCGTAATTGAATACTTTGGTGATAAACCTGTCATCTCATACCCTCACACCTGAAGAGTCAAATGTTCTTTCAAAGGGTCCAAACTTTGCGTTACCACCAAAACGCGTTCCTGTTAAAGATATAATTTCGAATGTGGAAAGTTCCATGCAAAGTTTGCCACAGGAAATATCGGATAGGATTCGTCATGAAACTGCTTGTGTTTTGGAAAGATCCAATCCACTTTGACCCAATTTGAAAAAGATGAGTTAAAAGTCCTCAGATAACTCAAAAGTAATGGGACGATTTTCATCATGTCGGCGGATAAAAGTAACGCTACAGTTAAAATGGATCATCAGATTTTGAATTCCAAAATTTTAGATCTTCTGCAGGTTACTACATATATACGACTAATGTCCAACCCTACATCAAAAGTAGAGAAATTGGTTGACAAAGTCATAAAGAGATCCATCCTTGATCCATGAGTGCACAAGAAGTTCCCTTATTTATATGATCTACCTAAGGTACGTAGAGCTTTGATGCCTCTTAGACCGATTGTAAGTGCAATAGGGCTCCCACATATAAATTGACCCGATTTCTCACCCCGCTACTTAACAAATTCGTAGGACGATCCAAGTCCTACATACGAAACTCTTTCCATTTTCTAGAACAGATTTGCAGTATGAGACTAGCTCTAACAGACTTAATGGTCAACATCGATGTCGAGTCCTTTTCACAAGTATACCTACTGAGAGGGGAAGGTTCATCTCAAGACATAGCGGTGCTGACGAAGATTTGTCTAAGTTCCACTAATTTCCAATTTAGGGCCCATTTCTACGAACAAATATCTGGAGCAGCTATGGGTTTCCAGTTCTCCCCTGTCGTTGGCCATATTTTTATGAAGGCATTTCAGCAATTGATTTTATCGTCCTCGGATTTCACCCTAAATGATGGTTCTTGGATGACCCGATTGTTACAGTGTCGTCGGAATGAGAGGCACTAGATGCCTTCTTGGATCATATAAACTCGTAATACAATATAAGTTCAAATAGGTCCCTTGTTTATGGTAAGGTCTAAAGCAGAGACATTAAGTGTACGATTGCTACTCGTTTAATGGAGCACGAATGCTGTACTCGTCTTGATCATATTGTTCAGTCAGCCGTGGCTGAAAATCGTCATGAAATAGATCATACCATTATGTTCCAAGATACTAAAGTCTTAGCTAGAGAGCGTTCTTAGTTTCCCAGAAAATTCCGAGAAGCCAATGAGGTTTATAATCGCCACAATATTATCACTAGGGACGATGGTTTTTAACTATCCATCGCTTGAATGATCCTCTCTCTCATTTCTCTTCTCCTGCACTCGGTAACAATCGTCCGAAGAGAACTGCTCCGTACTAGTGCACATTCAATACTCAAGCCCATGCCTATATGAGAATGATCCGGCTTTGAAAATGTCCCTTACAACAGTGAACGAAAAGTTGGCACTTATCAGAGCCTCTACACGGTTTCCACCAGGAAACAACATTCATATAGATTCATCTATTAATTGTACTACATTGTGACATACGTATGATGGCACTATCTTCATTCCTATTATATGTTGTGCAAGTATTGGTTGAGAATTTTTGGTTAACATGACTACAATATTTTGTAGTTGACCCAGAAAAATGTACCATTTTGTTAGTTTTTTTTTAATTTTCACTGCGACCAAATGCAGGGATATTATTTTATCACAATGCAGATATATTCATTATATATATAAAGAGTCGTTATCGCAAGGGATTTTTTCAATTTAACTTCTATTTTATATTCCTTACACAAAAGTGATATTTATATTATAAGAAAAAGGCATAGTTTTAGTTTCTTAGAATTTTACTGTAACAGTACGAGAATAATACTAATAAAAAGAACACTCCCGTACTTTTTACTAACTATACATTTCTTAGTTTCATTTTATTGTTTAGAGAATATAATTATCTAAGATGAATTACGTAAATTGTATAAATAAATAAATATTTTTTTGTTGTCGTTATAGCGTATGCAATTTTCGTCCACTGAGTCCAATGCTTTTTCAGGAAAATCATCAGTATTCGATTGATGCTGTACTATTTTCTTCTCACTATATATTTATATCGTGTTGTTCCTGTCACTAACTTTTGGATATCTGACGGTCAAATATCATTTTCAAGGTTACTATAAACTATACCCGCCAACATATTGTAATTATTCGCTGTATGATTGCGTAAAGATCCTCCAGCGGACTAACTTCTTTCGAGACATTTTAATGCTGCTATTGGTAATATTTGTTTTTGTACCACAGCTACCACGGATTTTATTCCAATGTTACAAGCAGATAATTTTTCAGGGTGTCTTATTTTCTATGGAATTAAACAGCAAACTCCGTTGATAAGAGAGTTAACTAGTTATGGGTTTGTAATCCAATTTTTTTTTTACATTTATATGATTATTTTTATAGATTTTTAAAAATGGTTTAAATGAACTAATCATCACTTTTTAAAATAATTATATAGAAGTAGAAAATTTGCAATATTTTTAATTTATAATACAAATTTATAGAAGGTTTCCATGTTAGACTATTTTTACTTTAGTACAATTAACATCATATGACCTTGACGTTGAAGTATATGTATACTGTGTGTAAACAGGTAAACAATAAACTAATTTAAGATTAAAAGAAAAAAAAAAACACCCCCCGCGTCGCGAGTATACAAATTTTAGAAGAAAAGACTGGCATATTATTTATAAGTTTACAATAAGAATATTAATGTTTTCATATTATTGCAAGTACCTTTTGTATCTCACATCTTATCCACTAGATGGAATACCCCATCCAACATTCTCAAGAGTACTTCATGGCTCACACTAACAGATGTTCTGAAAAGGTAAAAACAAAGAAAAAAACAGAAATATGCCTGTTCTCATGTTGTTGGCGGCAAATAATTGAGAGCTACTATAATATGTCCGTCTCATTTTCCGTATCTGAAACCAATTCAAATTGCTGAATAAACGTATAAGAAGCAGTCTAAACATAATCATCTCAAAATGTCTCAAACTGATACAGATATGTAGTTACTTAACAGGTGTACAAATGTTCTGTAAACTGGTGCAATGTTTTCATTTTCAGATTTTGATGATAATCACAAAGTTTATGTTAATTAACGCACCGATAAAACTAGAAACCCCATCTAATCCAAATGTACTGAATGATTTTTTTATTTTAGTAAAGCAGAAATATAACTCAATTTTTTCTGTAAGAACATATTTTATTGCCGTAAAATTGTATCAAACACATTCCTAACGAAATGAAACTCCTAATTTTGTTAATATATTACATTATTATAATATAGTTTCTACTTGTAATTTGTTAAGTGCTTGTACTTATTCATTTCACACCTGTACAAGTCTTAAAATGATAAAACCTGAAGAGAGTTATATTGTATTTTATCGAGTTAATTTATTATTCCGTGAAGTGTAATTAACTTTAATTGTATTATAGATGTATTAATATTAAATTTGCCCTTATGGGTCTTTTTATGGTCAACTTAAATGCACCACTATTTAATTACTACCTTTGGTGCATATAAAATGTAGTAATGTTATAACAAATTTATTCCAAAATTTCTCACACTTTACTTACATTTGCATTTGAGGAAAATCACGTTGTACCCTGGGAGGGGAATTAGCGAATTAATAAGCCATAAACTTGGGGATAAAAGTGTGGAATAAGTAATACCTCCCTGAAAATTCTCCCTCCACTTTAAATTTTCATAACAAACTCTCTCGAGATGACATTATTTATTCATTATTCCAAGGCCTTCCATGTCGTGGATAAGATTTGAGATAAATAAGGTATTCGCAGTAATGCATATTCTTTAATATTCTTTTTGCAAACTTATAAATTAGATGCCAGTTTTTTCTTCTAAAATTTATATACTCTCGCCAAGAGAGATGGTTTTTTTAAATTTCTTTGAGCTGAAATTAATTTATTGTTTACCTGTTTACTACAAAGTAAACGTGTGCTTCGGCGTCAAGCGCTTGTGATGTAATTTTAAACATGTTTTTCTATACAAATGGCTTTTCAAACAGAAAACCTTAAATTAATATCGCTATAACTTTGTATCACAAAGAGTTCGCTTAAATTGGAAAATTTCTGTAACAAAGTTGAGAAGATTGATGAAGAAAAAAAATCATTTTTGTAAATTGGAATCAGCAACGGTCCCAAAATTGTTACCTGTATAATTCCTGTTTTAATTATCCTCAATTAGCCTATTGTATTATTCGTTGCGGGGAGTATATCGTGTACTCCTGTAGTGTTTAGAATATTCTGGTGCTGTGCTCAGTAGCTTAGAGATTCAGCAGTAATTTCATAATATTGCTCCTCCATAAATCTGTCCGAAAAAAATCACCTGAAAACTGATGTTTAAAAGAACAATATGCAATCAAAAATCTTGAAGATTGCCCTTCCTAAAACTAAGGAATGTTTGTTCGTCTTTTGTTGATGTCCATATGGCGCCTGCTGTAAGCTAAACATTAAAAACGTCGTCGTATGTAAAGGTGATACGTAACTATATACTATTTCCTAACCGCGAGGTACTTCAACTGACATGGAAATATAGAGTGACAACAATAGTGGACATTTAAATTTAAAATAAAACACAGCTTTTTTGAGAAAATACCGAAATATTGATTTAATCATACAGTAGACATGTGAGAATTGTGTATGGAACAACACATCTGATAAATGCGCTCTTCGGCTTTTCTGGCATATTTGTGTTCATTTGATGAAATTTTCAATCTCGGTTTGGCATAACTGTGGCTGTATTTCAGTGATACAACGTCTATCATCCTCTTTCCAGGCTTGGGTGATCGGGAGTTTGTTGAGATAACCTTTTGACTTCAAAAAACCCCAGAGAAAGAAGTCCAAAGTCGTTAAATCGCACGATCTAGTCGCCCAATCGGTAGATTACACGACCAGAGAATGTATCGTGCAATAATGCCATTATTCCACGTGATGTGTAGCAAGTGGTAACATCCTGTTCGAACCACATGTCATGAGATCCATACCGTCCATTTGAGAAGGTATTACTGGGCTATCATGCCCCGATACCGTTCGCTATTGAAACACATGTGGGTTTTCGTTACTCCAAATGCAGCAATTTTGTCTGTTTACGAAACCATCTACACGAATGGGCCTCATAGCTGGAGATAATTTTGCTGGAAAACTCGTTGTTCAATGTTGTTGCCCAATGAACTAATTGACGATCTCTATTCGCTGTGTATGGTCTCTAGGCTTGAGTTGTTGCGTCACTTGGATTTTGTAGGCATGAAGACGCAAATTTTTCTTGAGATTACGATGCATAGTGCTTCTTGAAATATTCAATTCTTGAGCTCAATGCCGAATGGATGATCCCGGACTCTCGGCCTCATTCTGGCGAACAGCCGTGATGTTTTTAGCTGAAGGACCTGGACGAACACCTGTCGATGGTCTAACATCAGTAATCGACCCAGTCCCCTCGAATTATCTACCATCAAACTGTCATAATGGTTTGACTTTACTATCTTTGAAATATTTGCAGTGAAATAAATAAGTGCAAGCATGTCTGTGTTTGCTATTATCTTTTTAATCTGATACTTTGAGCCATGAGGTTCTCCTGAGAAAGTTGGAGGTTAGAGCGTAGTAACTAACAGTAGCTAATACTATTTTTAGTATGTGTCTCCGAATTATGTATTCATAATTTTTTATCTTTAGAAATTCTGGTAGATTATCAAGATATGTAGCTCTTAAAATGGTTAGATGTAGACTGCCAAATAGCTCGAAGAACTAGTAGGTATATACTGACATATAGCTCTTAAAAGTCCTAGTAATAAATTGAATTTATTCTATAAAATTTGTAGCTTCAGACTGCTATATAATAATAACCACGTTATCAGTAAAAAAAAAAAACAAAAACGTATTCTTTGTGAATCACTTGTTCTTAATCACATTAATTTCTGTACCCTTGCATTCGTTCCCCAATTTGATCAGTAGGATATGTGAAGGATACAACCAGTTTAAAATAGTTGTCTCAGGTTTATTTTTGGTGTGTGATGATTTGTCGTTATAAACTTTGTGAAAAAAAATGGAGAATCGGAAACTCGTAGCCATATTTTTATTCAAAACTTTCCTTTCAAACTAATATCCATAACCTGCATATTAAATTCATTTGCACACCAAATAACGAAAATTTACAACGAAGTTCTTCTAGATTTAAAAATAAAATCTAATGAATTCTTTAAAACAATTTTTATAATATTTAAATGGTTTCATTTGGTATTTGTAGTTAGGTTTAAAAAAAATACTTTGCTTTAAACTTCTTTCTATCTTTTAATTATTATTTCTTTTATTATTATATATATATATATATATATATATATATACATATTGATTACTACATTTTCTTTATATCGTATTCTATAGATTAAATTATTTCTGGAATAAAACATGTTATCATGTGCTTAAAAATAATGTAATTTTAGCTATAGTATTATCCATTTATAGTTACTCGTATTTAAGTAACTTTATAAGCTTATTACATATACTTATAAATATCCTTTCATTACTATACGGTAATGCTTTTAGTTATTGTGTGCAGTTTATAGCTTCTATATACTAAAGTTTATTTTTCAAATATATTACCGCAGAAAAATATCACTCTCTGATAGCTTTTATTATAACTACAGCAATTAACTTTTGTCGGTTGATTATAAAACTTACGTACAACAATTTTTGTTTTCTGTAGGAGTAGAAAAATCATGATTGTTCATATCTGTACGTAAAAATAATAACAGCTTTACAATAGATGCTTGATAAAAATATTCTACCCTGAACCTATTCACGGAATCAATAGAGTAATAACCTCTACTTAACGGTGAAATTTTAGAGACTGTATCAACATAAATAGCATTTTCGTGTTAATTACCATACAATAAAAGCAAACAGTAATTTTCAAAGTATATTTATTTTCTGAATATTTCAAGAATGTTGGTACTATTGTAAAACACAAACGAGAGCTATATTTGTTCTAATCAAAAGTTTTGGTTAATATAAAGCCAAGACCAGACAGGACCCGATTAGAGCATTGACAAATAAGACGAATGACTAGGGCCCACTTGTTTAGAGGCTCGATTAAGATCAACCAGACTATAAAAAAATATATATAGCACATAAGTGCAATAATTTTGTAGAAAGTCCGGGCACATTTCCTCTTTGGCCAGGACATCCGTTGGTTTTAATCCACTCACACAAAACGAAGTTCCTTCTTAACAAAATGAGCATGTTCGTGCCTATTTCTAGTAACTATTCCCATTGTAGTTGCATAATCAGGACACCACAGACACAGTAGGTTCGCATATGACCATAATTAGATATTGTTGTGAAGACGCACATCTTTTGATTTATTGTATTTACGTATGTGCATGTGCGAGAAAAAGGAAAAAAATTATGCATAGTTAATTGTTAAAGAGATATTTTAACTTTGAGTGGCATAAATTTGCAAATAAGTATTATTGTTTACTTATATAATGTCACTTATATATACAATAATCAACGGCACACTAATTATGCCGTAAAATTAAGTCCTATTATTGTTCCGAGCAAAGCTATTGCTATTTAATTATTAAATAAATTTTTTTTTTGAGAAATTTAGAGACAAAAAGGATAGAAAAGAAAATCAAAAAGTAAAAAATCTTATGTTAAACTATGGGGTATAAGATTTTATGAATTAAAGGCTGGCAGTTTTCGAAGAAATGAGAAAAAATTAAGAAAGTAATGAAAAAGCAATTGAGGAAGTAAACATGAAAACTGTAGGTTTTATATTGTTAAAAATAAACCACCTTCTAATACCTTTACACATACTGCTTAAAATTTATTAAATAAAGAAAAGGCGGAAAAATGGTGACAATGTCATTGAAGAATTAAATATTTTTATTCCTAGGAAGGAAAACGTCGAAAATTTTTTCCAAAAATGGTTAGTTTAAAATGCAAGAAGTAAAGTAATTTATTTTTCTAAAGTATTTTCTGTTAAGCGTGCAAATTTTACTCAGGGATACACCTATGTGAAGATTGTTTTTGGAAGGATCCAAAACTATAAAAATTCAGAGCATAGAAATTCTATCAAAATTTCAATAGGAAGAAAATCAGTACGTGGACGTATGGATTCGAATAATGAAGATGCGTATATAGAACAAAGAAACAAATATTACACACAAAGTGCTGCAACGGGTAATATCACAATTAAAAACATCCCCTAGCATTTCATGGTAGTAATGATATTTTTCTGCATCTGCTCATAACAGAAATTATATAGAAGCTTTAGAATATTTGACCGAATTTGACGAGCCTGTAACTTCACATAGAAGGAAATATGGTTCAGCTGCGAACAACATCGTGAGTCATCTTCCTTCAACTACTTGTGATGAATTTATTGAAATTCTAAATTTAAAAAGATAAATAGTTTCCAGTCGGAAGTAAAAACCGCTAAGTATTTTTTTTTAATTGGTCATAGGTTCCACTCTTGATAAAACACACGCCGACCATCTAACTTTCATAAATTAGCATTAGAAGAAGTTGTTTTAAAATATCTTGAGACTGAGTTTGGAGGCTACTGACTGCAGAGTAATGATAATGCGACAAATATGTACGAAAAATATAGTGCAGTCCAAAACCGAATTACACAGGGTACTGAACTGCCCATTTTGTTCCCTTTGCTTCACATTCCTTACATGTGGTAGTATTGAGCAGATATTTTTTTAAATTTATTTGATAACTTCAACAGTTTAAGAAGCTTATTTCAAGAAACCGAATAATAGGTTATAAAAGTTTTGAAATAATACCTCATTCGGGCAGACAAAAAGAATAAAATTGTATGTAGAAGACCATCATGAAAAGGGAGATGTACATGGAAAAATTTATTAAGAGCTAAATAACCATTGCAGCAGTTACAAAGAGGTTGACAAGATTTTTAAAATATTTAATTTAATTTTGTAGAATATGTCAATTTTTCTTGCCGATATAATTTATTTAAAAATGGTACAAACAAGATATTGACACTAATGAGTTAGACGATGAATTATTACAATTTTTTTACTTTGTATAAGCGAAAATTTCAATTCACTATGCGCAATATGCTCCATTTTGTTAAAAACAACAAATTGTATTTATTTTTCCTAATGTAGAATTTTCTTTATTTATTTAACATTTAATTTTCAGTCTTATGGCAAGTAAACCATTATTTATTTCAGTATTAATTAAGTTATTTATGTGTATTGCGCGTAGAACAATATGCTAAATAAGAGCAAGAAAAAGTTTTCAAATACATTTTATAATACTTATATTATAAAGTTTCATATTATCGTTTTATTAATTTAGTGCGTAGACTTCTACGGCCACCATATTATGTTTTGACTAGAACTTGTGAGAGCTACATGTTATTCTATCCTTAGCGCTTTTAAGAGCTGTTTGACACCTACTTCTGGCACTTTTAAGAGCTACGTGGCAGTTTATAATTAACACATTTAAGAGCTACATGTCTTGATTATGTCCCCTGCAACGGTGAACGAAACGTTGGCAAAAACAAAAGACAACACACTGTTATCTCCCGAATAACCTGAAGTTATCGTTTTATTATTTATTTATTACATATATTTATTTTGTATTAAGCAAATCTTAATTTAATAAAGGGTTTATATATTAAAAGTGTCATTATTTATTAGTTTACCCAAAATAAATAAATACACATTCTTACTATATGCTACAAGGAGCCCAGAAAATTTTTCTAGGGCCCTAAAAAGGCTTAATACGGCTCTGAGTCAAGGTAAAAGAGCCAAACTGATGAATTTTATCTAAAATTATGTTTTCGACACCATTTCACCGCATCCGTTGTTTTAGCTGGAATAGGGTTCTTGAACATGCATGTGATCTTCAACAACTACAATACTTGGGACACACTGTTTTACATCTCATCCAGAGAATGAACGACTCAATAATCACAAATGGTTTCTTACCTTCGGCTAAGTTCAAGCAAAACCCTCTGGATTCACAGTTCACTTACTTAACTATCGAGGTGGCTAACCATATTTATGAAATACAAATGAATATGTTATTTAGGCAAGAATATTGTATACAATTATCCGAAAACCAAAACTTTGTTGAAAATTATCAAAATATAAAAAGTAATATGTTTCTCATAAATGCCAATGTACAGTATTTTAGTACTTCTGGGCCACTGCATAGCGTGGATGTTGAGTACAAAAGGATGTGCAGTGTTATGTATATAATATCAATTTTACTTGCTACGTTATATATTACATGAAGGGTAAATAAACAAATCTATGTAGCTACTAATAGTCTTGTTTTCTAATAAGTTTATTGTAAATATTTAACCTATGCTTACAAAATCAGATAATCTCTAGCAGCTGGACGAATTCCATAACGATACTCCTCCATAAGAAGGGAGACATTGCAAATATAGATAACTAAAGACCCATCATCCTTCTGAACCATATAGACAAAGCATTCACCGGAATAATAACCATCAGACTAGAAAATAAATTGGAGTTCAACCAAACAAGAGAGCAGGCCAGATTTCACTATGGCTATGAAACAAAAGGCCATATACATTACATCAAAGTACTCATCGAAAAAATCGAGTACAGTAGACCGCTAGTTCTGGTATTCATCGGCTCTCAGAAGGCGTCCGATACCGTCGAAAGGATTCCCATTATGCGCTCACTAAACAAATTCAGAATAGACCACCGATATACCAACATAACTACAAATAAATTACCACTCAGTCTCCTACAAAACAAAAATCAAGAGTAGAATCAGACAAGGGGACAACCTATCTCCAAAACCGTTTATCATAGTCATGGAGCATGCATTCAAAATGTTTGAATTGGAGAGAAGGGGGATTACTGTTGACGGAGAAAGGCTGGATCATCTCCGTTTTGCGGATGATATTTTAATATCGGACGATCTGGCGGAGTCTGGGGAAAAGCTGGGAGAATTGCAGGTGGCCACACAAAAAGTTGGTCTAAATGGCAATTATAGCAAGACCAAGTTGATGACATACCTAGTACGTAACCGCTCCTTAGAAGTAGAAAACATGAAAATTGAAATAGTCGATACACACCTATTTGGAACACGAAATAAAACCATTAGGGACCATCATATGTGTGAGATGTCAAAAGAATAAACCTGAGCTGGGCAGCATACTACAGCAAAACTACGGAACATATTAAAAGCGGAGATCCCAATGTGTCTGAAAAGGAAGACTTTCAACCAGTGTGTTCTTCCAGTCCTAAAGTATGGCGCAAAAACGCTAACACTCACCAAAATATCCGTAAGGAAACTATAAGTAAAACAACAAAAAATGGAAAGAACTATGCATAATGTGACGCTGAGAGACAAGATCAAGAATGAAGAAATACGCAGAAGGACAGGTATGGAGGACATTATAGAACTCGTTACAAAGTTGACGTGGAAATGAGCAGGTCACATTGCAAGACTGAGGGATGGAACATGGACGAAGAAGATAATCGAGTGGCGCCCAAGGGCTGATAAACGCAACCAAGGAAGACCACCATTTAGTTGGACAGACGATCTTAGAAAAATCTCAATCAACTGGATCTAAACGGCACAAGACCGATGAAAATGGACGAAACTTGAGGAGGCCTACGTCCAGCAGTGGAGAGAGAATGGCTAATTGATGATGATGAGGATTATTGTACCTCTCCTTCACAGCTTTGCAATATCGGGTGGATGTTATAGTCTTCCACATAATCTCTTAATTTCCTTCTGTTCTTGTCCAAAATAATATACGACATTATCAAATCATATTGTTTAAATTACTACTTTCCACTACTCTAATTCCAAGACATAATAAATTAATTCTGAATGATGCATCGAATGTCCCCACTCAATCAAATTGTTCAGTTTGATATTAATTCTTGGTCCTGTCGTCCATAGCAGTATAGTCTGTAGAATGCTAAGAGTTAAGGTTTGTATCATTTGTCAGTGAAAGAACGTTACGGGTATTATTATGTACGTTTTCATATGTTGCTGAATTATTTACTACTACTGTATGTCTGGTTTGAAATATACCAGAAATCCTTTCCATGGAAAAACAAAAATTCTCAATCAGCTTTGATGTCATCTCGCACACTTTCTAGCTTATATGGCAAAAATACCTGTATAGGGTCAATTGAGGTAAATGTAAACGGTTTTTGCATTTTGAAATTACATATTGTGTGTTAAACGCAAAATTGTGGACTGAATCTGTACTAATGCCCATACCGTTAAATTGCTCTAAACATTTTCATCAAATTTTACCTTCATATGAGTTATTATCTGAGTTTCAATGACTGTTTATAATTACCGCAATGAAAAATTACGGTATGTCTATGTAAACACACCATTCGTTGTCCTATTGTTTTACTAGTGAATTTTGTTGGGAAAAATGTATAATAATGTAATTGAACATTTAGAATTTTCGCAATTTACTTTATTTGCATGTTAACAACTACCCCTATACATAATTAGGTATATACATATAAACTACAAGTTAACAGAGCAATAACGAGGAAGTATACAAATATACAAATTCCTGATAATTTATTAATAAGATTTTTTCTTCGCTTACAATGTTATCCTTATGCTTTCCTTTCGGTTTCCTTTTGGGATCCATTTTTCGCGAGGTTTCATTTTTTTTATATATTATCATCTTTTGTACATTATGCTTCCTTGAGTTCAATAACTTCAAAAGTCGTTAAATACTTTCCGTACTAGAGTAGTTTCAATATTGGTGTAACCTTTTCATGCTCTGCTCAATTTTTGTTATCTACGCCTACGTAAGTTTTTGGTGAGGTGTATTTAACATTTTATAAACAATGAAGGGATGCGAAAATGAACCATCACTCGCCACTCAAACCAGGATACTTGATGACTTCCTTCCACAGCCATAGGTGACTCTTGAGGGAGCCTTTTCCCGTTCTCCAATGGCTTTTTCCCTCGATGGATATTTTCCAAAACAACTTTGATCTGCATTGAAAATAAACACAGTATTATCAATTTGTTCTTCTATAATAAAGTTTTCCAAACTTTTTTTTTAAGTAGATACATGAAATACTTGAAATGGATTTGCAAAATAATTATCATCATAAGCAATAAACTGTATAAAACCTACAATTCAGTACTTTTAAGATAAAGTACTAAGATGTATGAATGAAACGAATTGCTATCTTTAGAAAGATATCCATAGCTTCTTGCCTTTGCGCGCATCAGAACAGCTGTATTAGACTAAGCTGTGATGCCGGTGATACAGTAGGGCAGGATGTATCAACTGGTGTAAGCGCGCGCAGTTGTTCAATTTCATATTTACCCTCTTTAACCGTACTGCTTAGCCCTAACCTGCTTAAATTATTTTTTATACTTTTTGGCACATTTTGATGTGTATGCAGTTTAAATAACTGTTTACTTATATGTTGAGTGCTGCGAGCTACATTACCAAAACTGTATTCCTGTGCGATACTGTGGCATTGATTATTGGTACGTTGAAAATTGAAATTTTGTGCAAAACAGTGTACTTTCATCAACAATGACTTAATCCTAATAACCATAGTCAATTCAATTAAGAATGAACTTAGTATTAATACTCAATAAACTCTCAAAAGCTTGCTTAAACTAACTTCAGTCACTTTTGATAGATATGAGCAATGGTTGTTCGGTTTGGGGCACACTTTTTCACTCCCATAAACAATAAACTCTGACATCATGAAATTATTTTCTGTTGATGGATATTCACTTTCTGAATATTATCAATACATTTAAGAAATATGTAAGGAAATTTCCTATCTCTTTTCTGTGGCATAACAAAAGAAATTTCTTCCTAAGATAAAGGTTCCTGTGTGGTTATTCTTAAAAAGTCGAGGTAAGTTGCAAAGTCTCTAGTTTTCTTGTAACTAATAACTATAGTACGTTTCTAAGTTGAAAAATAAAAGCATGCTCTCACTTAGGTATCTACAAGGGAGGCTTTGAAGTCCTCTCCATGAATCTCCAACTCTCAAGAGAACTCATATAACAGAGATCTGGTATGTTCGATTTCTTTTTGAAGCATTCTTCCGAGTTCTCTATTTGTTTCTATCGAAAATTCAAACTTGTTCACATCTATCCTTGTTTTTGATTGCATATGAGTTTGTTAGTCATCGTATATTCAGCTAAAATCTTACAAATGAAGTTATTCAGGCCTCCTCACCGTAACTCTTTTGCAATGTTTGTTAAATTTAAACACTTTGTATTACCAAAATGATTAGAGTATAGCTGGAATAACTTGGTTGTTTAAATTTTATTGATTTAACTATGACCCGCCTTCATAAAGGTATTTTAAATCCAATCACTTGTTGAGCACACATTAGCATGTTTTAACTGCACGAACCACCCACCATGTTCACGATTTCTATGAAGTTTAATTTCTTTTATTCTATAGATTGCTTCTTACATTACATATTGTTAAAATACTAGTATTTTTTGCTCGTTTTGTTTTTGTTATTTATATGTAAGTTTAGCCCTAAAGGTAAGGCCTTTAAATGTGGGAGATGCCACTGATATATACAATGTGTATATTTCAACACACCAAATATGCAATGTAGGGATTGCAATAGTTTAATATATGGCACTTAGTAAATAGTTGATGGAATTTTGGTTGGTCAGCAGAAACATGTGGTGTTCTGGTGAGTGATCTGAATAGTACATTCAATATGAATGTTGTTTCCGGGTGGAAACCATGTAGAGGCTACTTTTTTGTACTTTAGAACAAACAACTAATAGACTCGATATACTTATATTACTGAGTGATGCATCTGCGAGTCCGTGCGAGAAGTTGGGTAAACATATTTAATGCAATTGAAAAATGGCAAAGCTCCGGGACCAGATTATACTTGTAACAAATTTATTAAAGTGTTTAACAGGGTATATCCCAAAAGGAAAATACCAAAACAATGCTTAGCATCCCCGTTTATAAGTTTACAAAAAAAAGCATTATAAATTTAACTGAAATTCTTTCCAAAAATAATCGACAGAAAAATAAACAAAAACATATTGGCCGAACACAGTTTGGATTCAGAAACGCCATGGGAACAAAACAAGCACTGTTCAGTCTTCAGGTGTTAATCCAAAAATTTCGAGATGTGAATCGCGACGTTCACTTAATATATAATATATCGATTATCAGAAGGCATTTGACAAGGTTCAACACAACAAACTGATTTACATTTTCAGAGAGATGGGAATGGAAAACAGAGACCCAAAAATAATCAACACCTTTAATAGAATCAGACTGCCTCCATACGCATTCAATGAGAAAGCTCGGAAGACATACAAATAAACAGAGGCATCCACCAGGGATGTATACATTCACTGACACTGTTCAATATATTCTCTGAACGCATATTCCAGGAAGCATTGGAAGAGGCTAGGGCTGGGATCCAGATGAACGGCGAATATATTAATAATTTAAGATACGCCGAAGATAGAGTAGTGTGTGCAGTCAACCTTGAAGACCTCTAAGAGATGATGAACAAAATACTGAAAATCAGTCGAAGATACGATCTCACACTCAATGTTAAGAAGACTAAGTACATGGTAGTCTCCAAAAACAATCACGATCACCTACTGGTATACAGTAAAAGATTGGAAAGAGTACAAAAAGGCTCATATCTTGTCACATCAGTAAATAAAACGTGGGATCACTCACTGAAGATGCCGAATACCTAAAATCCCATGGATAGACCTACTAACAATCACCAAACAAGAGGTATTACAAAGAATCGGGAAAGAAAATTAACTCATGGTAACAATAAAAACAAGGAAGCTAGAATACCTAGAGTACATAATGAGAGATCCACAAAGGTACGAATTATTACAACTAATACTGCAAGGGAAGGTAGAAGGAAGAAGAGGACCCAGAAGGAGAATTCCGCATCGCCATAATGATCGCCAACATTCGAAACAGATGGGCATCAGAAGAAGGAGAAGACTTTATTGTTCTCTTTGATGGATATAGGAGAAGTTAGCAGTATTACAAATTTTCAAGAAAACTCCAAAAAAGTAGCTAGCTCTTGGAAGTTTTCGAAAAATGTTTCACAATTTGTTATATGATTATATTTTTAAACGAAACAACAAACAAGCACTGGTAGTCCAGGCATACTTGCAAAAGCTGCCAACATTGTACCTGGCAGATGCAACATTTGCTCTTTCAACAGAATCGAAAGACATCCGGACACTGCAGAAATTATGGTAACTATATTATTCGGGAGCAGGTATGTACATATAGTATGAATTTTCCAAATTGTACCAGTCAGGCCCTCCTTACTAATAAGGAAGATAAGTTAACAATTGATTAGAAAAAATGTACGTAAATATATTATAATACAATTTTTACAAAACTTTTTATGTTTCTAGATAAATTCACAAATTTTCATGGCAATATGTATGTTTAATTCAAATTTAAACAGAATTTGAATTGAAAATCTAAACACGGTCAATTTAACCGGACGCGTGCTTTCGCGTTAAACTTTTGGCTTATGTTTTGACAGGTTAATATTATGATAGGGGAACAAGATGTAGTAAAATTAATGACAGTAACACGCGGTCAACATCTAACCAAATTTCGATTAAAATAACAGTAGGGTCGAATGGAAATTTACCGACATTTACCGAGCTTTGCATTTAAACACCAGTGCTGAGTATGGAAGGAATCGCCATATAGAAATAATAGAACTATCCATCGCAGTATAGATTAAAATATTTTATTCATAAAATGCAGACGTTATTATATATATATATATATATATACTTCAGTATTGTTATACCACACTGAAAGACAATAAAATAAATTATAAATTTTCCAACAATTATCGTTACGTCATGTTTTACGGCCATGTAAGCGGAACAGCGAATACTGAAAACCAAATCTCTAATAAATTAAAGGTTCGAAGGTAATTGGGGCTGATCCCTTTTCTGTAACATATGTTGTTAATACTGCAGCAAAAGCTATGGATATTATTCTGATAATACCACAGATAGTGGGGAATCGTTTCGATTGGACTCGTATCCTGTAGCTATGTATGTATTTACAATATCTAGATAGCATGTGGTTAAAGTGACCTGATCGCTATACAATGCGTTAATTAGCTTTCAATATTAAGGGCCAAATACCGTTAATTGAATCGAGAACCGATTGTAGTTCAAGTAATAAATACCTTATAAATCTAACCATTGATCATATAACTTAATAACGCTATATTAGAGCTTGTGGCGTTGTTATGTAATTGTCCTATTAATAAAACCCCGCGGTTTTCGCCTGAGATTATTTCATTTATGCATTATCTGCTATGAAATATTATATTTACATATTTAACTATATTAGTTACCAATTGTATTTATACCATTACTAATATTAAAATGTATTATCAGTATCAAATTTAACGATTATATACCAACAATTTTCATTTAATTATTTGTAACTTAATTTGTAACCAGGTAAAATTAGTTTGACCACGTTGAAAATACAACTATATTTGAGAAAATGGGAGATGGTAACGATTCCCTGATAAAAATGTATACGTTGCACAAATGTGCATTTAATTAATTAATGAAAGTCACACAATTGTTTCCATACGATTTTACTATAATAACAATAAACGTATGTAATAACTACATACTTATTAGAAGTCGCTCTAGAAATGGAATCACATCGGTCAAAGCCTACACAGGAGCTGATGCTCCGTCAGACCATAATCCGGTTGTAGCTAATTTCAAATTAAGGCTCAAAAAACTTTAAGCATAGAGAAAACCTCTAAGAAGGGCAGCTGAAAAACTTGAAGACCCGGGAGTAAAAGGGAAAGCCAAAGAGGCTATAAACGCAGGTATCCACAAAATAGCGGTATAAACACTACAAACAGACAACGTCAACAAAAAGTGGAAAAATGTGAAATGTGCATTAGTAAATGTAAGAAAGGTGTTCTTAACACCATGTAGATGCCAAGGGATCGGTAGATGACCAGAGAATCTCTAACTCTATATCTACCTCTATCTCTACCTCTATCTCTACCTCTATCTCTACCTCTATCTCTACCTCTATCTCTACCTCTATCTCTAC
>JAWQRN010000154.1:0-35815 GCA_033557685.1 Sperchopsis tessellata
ACATTGAAGTTAGTAGTAGTATTTCCCACATGACTCACATGAAGGTAGCAACGTTAATCAAATAACAAATATGATCAGCTGATTAGTCATGTCAATCACTTGGAAATTTTCTAATTGTTCCGTGTTCCAACTTCTATTTATAATAGATTGATAATATACTTTGAAAACCTTACGTGATCTCAATTAGGCACTGAAATTACCATGCAAGCTAAACAAGATTTGGGTATTTTAGAACCCCAAGAAAGGTTAAAGGTGTTAGCAAAGTACAGCAGTGCTTTTGAAGTAGACCCCAAAGTACCCACAAAAAGGTAATGTCTTTCTATAATTAACAATTTAGTTTATTCCCCTTGCAAATAAACCACCCTTAAATGAAATGCAACATCAGCTCATTAAATGTATTATTTCTTTGAAAAGTTAAATTTTATTTGTTTTAATAAAAAGGTTAACTATTCCATGAAAGTTTATTGTGTGACTTACAATATGCATTAGTGTAGCGTAGTAAGTTACTGCTTACAAGTAAATACGTATTTTGGTAAATAGTTGATTCGCAGTATTTGCATAAGTGTTACGAGTAAGTCCTATCTATTTTTTAGTGGGGCTACTTCTTCTTGTACCTAAAATTTGACAATAATGGGCATTCATGTTTTGTCATTGTCATATTAGTTATTGAAATGTTGTACACTGAGGTACGCCTTCTGGAAATTATATACCAGTTACATGTAAATAATAGAATTTTCTTCCCTTACTGTGGATAGAACTTTGATGGTTAAAAGAGTATTGAACTGGCACTCTTTGCTATACTGGGAGCTGTCTAAACCAACTTAGGCCAAATACAAAAAGAAAATTAAATTGTCAACTCTCAGTGTGCTTAAAACATTGATGGTAAAAAGTCTCTAATGTTGTAGGCTGCTATAGCAGAGGGCTGTCCAACCAGTTTCATGTGAAAGAAATGAATACTAAATATGAATTCACTAAGGTGGATGCTGTACATAAATTAAATATAAACAAATTAATTCCAATTTGCAATAACTTTTGACTAACAAAACAGAAGAAAGTTTACAATGTCCCAGCAATACAATTCCTGATAAGATTTAAGTATAAAAACAAATAAGTTTTTATAAAGCTCCAATTAAATTATTAAGTGTTGTGTAAGATGGCTTACAAAAAAATATTTTCAGAAGAATGTATGTTGTCATATTTTTTTTTATATTAAATAAAGTTCACAGTGACTAGGCCAAGTGACTATACCTCTAATCTGTTCATACACAGAGCGAGCATTTAAAAGTTGTTCAAAATAAAAGGTTAGATATAATTTTTATAAAAGGTAATCTGCATATTATCATTAATTTGTTTATATATAATATAATACCATAATTATGTATTCTAAATTAGTTCAAACAGCTTAGTTCTCTGTAAGCGATGGGTTTCGCTAGTGTTATCCAAGAGTTGAATGGCCTCTAGGTTCACATGGTTATGCAGTCGAGCTTCATATTTAGTAACATGTTTTTGAATTTCTTCCTTTACAGTACAAATTTGCAAGTCATGTCTCGGCATTCCTCTCATCTTCGCGAGTCTTTACTATTGAACGGAGTATTTTGTTTTTGAACCACTTGATTATCTAAATGTTTTATTTAGCTGCTCAGCCAGAGAGGCCTACCGTACAGCCAGATTGCTTTCAGTACTTGTTTGTAGACAAGTAACTGATTTGGAATTGACAATTTGCTGTTGCGATCAAGCAACCAGTACTGCTCTCAGGATTTAATATGAAGTTGTGCTCATCTCATGACATGGATCTTCCAGTTTTGCCTTGTGTCCAGGTTCATGCCCAGATACTTAGCGTGGTCTTCATTGGCAATGATCTTAATGTTTATCGTGATTTGCTCTTGATCACATCTTTATTTGAAAAGTTGACATGAATCAATTTATCTTCGTTTAGCCGAATATCCCATTTATTTGTCCAGTTAGCGATCAAGCTTAGTGCTTCATGGATTTTTCAAGGTGCTTCTAACAATTTTGTTCCAGTTTCCAACATCACCGTGTCGTCAACAAACGTTGCAGTTGTAGTTCTTTGGTTCCTTGTGGTATCGAATGTATATATTAGGTATAACACTGGTCCTTGTGGAACTTCTGCTTTGTTTGGGTTTAGTTGTGAGCACTCATAATTCTGTTTGATTCTAAAGCAGTTTATTGTCAGGTATGACGTAATATCTTCCAGTCGAGATACGGTTCAACTTTCTCAGTTATCCCTTGTACTAGACCTTATTAAAGGCAACCTTTTCATTAACTGGTTATTCTTTGAATTTGCTCTATACACGTTCTGAAAACCAAATTGATGGCTAGAGACACTTGCTAGTTAGGGGTTTTAGTCTTTTTATTAGTAGTCTTTCGAACAATTTAAACATTACTATTAATAAACTTATTGGCCGGTTTAGTAGATATTTTGCCTGGTTTTGGGATCATAATGACTTGCCTTATCTTCTAGAGTTTTGGAATATATTCCAGTCTGAGTGCAGCATTGAAAAATCTTGGCATTGAGAATAAATTAATTACATGCCATGAAAGTATTTAGTCTAATATAGTTCTACTGTCAACCTCAGAGGACTACAATTCCCATATTCCAACTTTACTCCTCTCATTATCCATTATCAGCAACAATAATGTCTATTTTACCCTCATTCTAAAATTTTTCATATAGTTGGTACAGGTAAGAATGAATAAACAATGAAATGTTAAAACAAAATCATATTACCACACTACTCATCGAATCTCGTCAGTTGTGTGTACCATTTTTTTGGTAGAAGCAGATATAATGTTAAAATTCAATGGTAATGAACAGTGAAAAATATTGAAGATGGAAGGCGAGAGGTCGAAATTAAAACAGAAACAGTAGTTGATTAATTAATTAATATTACTTGAAATATTATAAGTTCTGTTTGCATCTAAATAAACTAAGATAAAAGTATAAAAAATATTCCAAGCCGAAGATCAACAAAGGAGTGAATACCATGAGGCTTTCTAGCAATGTAGTAACAAGGAGGACAAGTAACATTACACATGTTTAACATAAAATATAAGTAATTGAAACGCTAATTATATTCATTTACGCTGAACTTGGTTACTATTTTATAATAAAATATTTTCTAATATGTATAATATTTTTTCTTATTTTTTTGCTAGATACTATAGATCTGGAGTTGAAATGTTAAAAATGGGCCAAGTTTATCTTGATGAAGGTAGCTTGGAAAATGCATATGTACTTTACATGAAGTACATGACATTATTTTTGGAAAAAATTAGACAGCATCCAGAATACCAGTCAGTTCCTACAGACATAAAAATTAAAAATCATGCAAAGATTCGTGAAATTTTACCTAAAACAGAGAAAATAAAAGCAATGCTTTTGGAGCAATACACTACCGAATTTAATAAATATATTGAAGAAGTAAGTATATCTTATTAAATGTAATAGACTTCCACGGTTATTATGAATGTTTTTTCCGTGTGGAAACCGTGTAGAGGCTCTGACAAGTGCCAACGTTTCGTCCACTGCTGCAAGGGACATTTTCAAGGCGAGTGATGTTACTTCAGTTAATGAATTCACTGCACTGAGTGTAGCTGTTTGTATTAATATTGATCTTAATCTTCATTAGGGATCAGCTCATATGCTCATTCTAACAGTTTATTAAATAATACAAAGATATTTACTGACAGGGAAATAGGAAGTATTTGCTGTCACCACTGTTCCCACCATCAAGATTATAACAAATAATTTGTTTAATTTATCATTTTATGCTTATAATATACTTATACTGCCCATTTAATGAAAACTTTTGCAACCCATGGCTATTTATTTTTCACAAGTTATATTTATTCTTCAAAATTGTATTAAAAAAGAATGAGAAGCACTGAGTATGTCTTACAATGGTCGTTTAACATAACATCAAATATTTAAGGTAAAAGAACTGTATATATGTGAAAAAATGCAGATATTTTCTCCACTGGTGGTAGGGAGAGGCATAAAGGCAAGTGAAAATACAACGTAGTTCATTTTGATATTTGATCATTCTTGCAGTTATTTATTGAAATTAAAACTGTAACGTTAATTGTAGAATGGTCAGTCAGTGTTCTATTTTGAAATATTTTATCCATAATTTAAGTATTTTAAACATTTAATATCTAACCAACAATAGTCCATAACCAGACGGTATCACCAAAAGAACAATTCATGAATCTTTTCCCAGGAAGCATGCTATCTTTTATTTTTAGTTATATGTTTTCTTTTAAATTTATTTCAGTTATTTCATCTTTGTAAAGAATACATCCAACACTACAGTTGCAACTTAGAATCTTCAATGGTTTTTTTTCTTTTTGAACAAAAGACAAAAATGATTTTAGAATTGGAAATGTATTATCAGTTAATAATAAATAGTATACAACAATTGTCGCTTAGAACACCAGTTTTTCAATTACTGTCAGGACTTCATGTGTTAAAAGTGAATTGAATGTCTTTTACCATTATGCAGGACAATAATTGTTTTAGAAAAAAAGAGAAAAGGAAGAAGAAGAAAAGAAGCTGAAAACTGGAAAACCTAAGGAAGTTAAACCATCTCCGTGTAAAACAGATGCTACTTGGGCCATTGTTCAGCCAACTCCAGATTTAGATGCTATATCCTATCCAGATCCAAATTTACCTTCAGCTCCTCCACTACCACTAAATATTGCAGATGACAAAAGACCTTCTACAGGAGCAATGCTGTAAGTTTCTTAACATATCATCCTATAGATAGAAATGAATGCTGTTATAATGACTAGAAGAATTGTTATCAATTATTGATATGTTGTCAAAAAGACATGTACACTTAAGACACGTTTTTTGGTTAGATGAACAATAAAAGTGTTTCCATGAGTAGAAGAATCCGCGAATCAGTTTTTGAAATTTTGCTTACCAACATACCACATAGTAATATTTTTATAAATCATTTTAAGCTATGAAAATATTGGCCTTAAAATTATGTTTATGGGTAATTGTACGTACATAGGGCAAGGCAGAAGCTTGAACATTTAAAAATAATATTAAACAAGATAGGTAAAGTAACTGTTCAGCAAACATGCTGTAAAGCACAGCTTTGTGAGCAGCCTATTAAAGCTTGAAAAATTTGCTTAGAGGTTGAGCATTTACTTTGATAATTTGTATGTGATATAAATTGCGATACTTAAAAATACATTTAATGTTTTGCCTTAATTTGCATTTTAGAAAATGTATTGTAAGAAGGTAAACACCATCTATCCATTGTTCTATTTATATTTACACCTCTACCAGCCTCCACTACAAGCTCCTTTTCATGAAATCCTGTAACCAGTTCAAAATGATTTTTCCTATGACATTACCCCTAACATGTTCAGTCAACTCATTAATTTTAACTCTATTAGTTTGCTCCCAATTGTATACTGTCTAAAACTATCCATTCTATAAATATACATAAGTATAGAACATAAAGGGCTATTATAGGCTGGTACTTTAGTCCTTCATTCTTCCCAATCATTCATATATCTCATAATACCCTATATTGTTTCAAAACATTTGCTAATGTAACCATTTAACCTTATTCATATATTAAGACTATTTTAAATAGCTTAAATTGTTTTTACTAAGCTGGACTTGGACTTACTCTCATGAATTATATGAAAATAAACTATTAGAGTTAACGTTTTCAAATTAAATTTAAACATTCTCTGCCAGACATAAAACCACAATTTATTGGCAATAAAAAAAATTATATAAATAAGAAAATCAATTTCAATAGTCAAGACTAAAATCAAATATAAATCAACTTATTGATTAATAGAAATCATAGATTATTTTATTTGATTAACCATTTATTTGATCATTCTATTATTCGATTAATTCATTATTTGATTACCGTAAAATCTTGAAAATAATGTGCGCTCATGTATAATACTTTACTAGGTTAAAATATAAAAAAATTTGATTTACGTTACAAGTAAAACATATTGCAGATTAAAACAACAGCGACAAGTAATTGACTAGAGCACCATTATGTTTTTCGCAGGTGTTTCAAGTGAGCAAGGTAAGAAGATGTGACCAAAGAGTAATACTGCATAGGTCAAAAAGTGTGAAAAGTCTTGGAAACAAAGCCTCATAGCTATAGTTTTCGTCTGCTATGAGAAGAACCCATTTTGCTGTTTAGTGAACCTGTCTAAAATGCAAATTTTACTTCGCTACTTTACAATCCTTGTATACAGGATCTCAGAAAATGAGAGTCGCGCAATACTGTGAGCACCAAGAATAATGACCTAGGTGACATTGAACGAATCGTCAATTCGGTTTCTTAAAATTTCATTGGTTAATGGCAGGACTACACACAAGAATGCACTTGTTTTCTATTAAATATTACATACTATATTTGTTTGGGATTAAAATACACAACCCCATTTTAAGTGATCTGCAAGTAGATAAAAATTGTGCCTATTTTACTTGAGATTCTACGGTAATTGATCTTTCCTCATAAACCTTGCGTGCACTAGATTCGCGCATTTGGAACTTAAGAATCAATGAGAAATATGGGATTAGGTTCCAAGATTTATTTGAAACTTGTCTGCGTTTTTTTTTTTCTGAGGTCAAGATCTTTATAGCTGTTCTTTTATATTTAGTGCATGCTGAATTCAAACATAACCCATTTTGCTCAATCAGGTTAGGTGTTTTTACTACCTTTAGAAAGTTGGTATTATGGAAATTAATCATATAATGGTTATGAAACTATGATGTGTATTGTCACAAAGCAGACTTAGACTTGCATTAAGTGTAAAGTATATATATATTAAATGATATTGTGGAAGAAAGGAACTTTTCAAGGACTTTTGTGTGTGTTTTGCATCTGGAACATCTCTCTTGAGGGACCAGCACTTCTCTGCCATCACTCGACTGTCTTAATGAAAGTGTTCACCTTGCTCCTCGCTGTAATCCCCACAGTTTTCAGGAAAATAATCTAAATGTGAGCTGAGAAAGTGCATTGTTTTGGACATTCGTGCACTAAGAACTTGCAAGCTCCGTAGGAGTTCCTCAACAACATATTCATATCTTGAGCTCCTGTGGTTACCCAGAAAGTTCTTGATTATGGACTTCAATGCGAGCCAGACATTTTTCTCATCTTCTTCTATGCTCTCATCAAATTAGCATCTTTCATAAGCTCCCTGATTTGAGGGCTGTCAAAAATACCTGCCTTTAGTTTGGCCTCACTGACGCATGGAAACTTCTGATTTAAGAAAACAAAAGCTCTACTTACTTTGCTGAGTGCCTTGACAAAATTTTTCATAAGACGAAGGAACCACAAGAACTTGTGAGAGAATATTGTGCAAACCTGGTTTCTGGCCAGGTCTTGTTTCTCAGATGCGTTTGACATAGTGCTTCTTGTCTGTTTGACTATCTCACAGGCATAGAAAACAGGGGTATTCGTTGTAGCCGCCTTATAGACCTAGCACTAAGAACACAACCACAAGTTACCAGTTCTAACATTGCACCGACCACCGGAGTCTCAAGCGTGATTTTGAAATACCTTTTCTAGGTCTCAAACATAAACTAAAGTTCCTGAAAAGGCCGTTTCTTCCATATTAACTGTATTTATGTACTGTATCATATATTTAATGTACATCTGATGTGAATGTAAGTCTGTTTTGTGACAATACAAATCATAGTTTCATAATCGTTATCTAATTGAAAATCGAGGTAGAAAAAAACCTGACTTGATTGAGCAAAATGGGTTATATTTTTGAACTCAGCATGCACCTAATACAAAAGAACAGCTATAAAAATCTTGACCTCAAAAATTACGCAGACCAGTGTTATAAGTTCTAATATTAACATAAATTTCATGAAACAGTAGCATATGTAGATTACACAATTTTATAAGTCTATACTATACGAATGTAAAAAACACCGTACATGAAAATAGTGATATGTAAAAAAAACAAACATCCGTATGAATGATGTTTCCGGGTAGAGGCTCTGATAAGTGCCAACAGGATGGCATCTTTTGATAAAGGGAGAACTTGCGAAATCTTTGGATGTCCGCTAGTTATTTTAATTCCATGAAAATAATAGACTGCTATTATTATTATATTTCTAAACAGAATTTCTCTTTTATGAAAAAAGCCAACTGATAAGTGCATGAGAAAGCAAATGGTGATTTTATAATTCACTCATAACCAAATATTGTTTCGTGTACAAAAAATAATTTGCCAAATTTTAATTCAGATACATGAATAGTCTACAGTATAGCAAATATTTATATATTATAATAGTTGCAAAGTTACTCTATACGGACATTGAAATTGCGCCTTCCTGTACAGTTTAAACAGTTAGAATAAAATATGCTATAATTTCAATAATAGTGCTATTAAAAAAATAAAATATGCTTTAATTTCAATAATAGGGCTATTTTTATATATTTTATTATGATATAATAGACAAGGTGCATGGATTCGCAGTAAAGGCGCTAAAGAAGCTTGTAAAATGGTGGGAAATTGAGAAGACTTATTTCTAGTAGTGCCCGCCTTAAAAGGGATTGGCTGGGGTGTGTAGTTATTATAGTTGTTTCAAAAAGAACTTGTTAAAAAACTACCTACATGTAAACAAGAGAAAAATAAATATCATATTGTAAGTTAATTGAATTATTGATTAATCAAAAACATACCATAACATGAAATTTAAGGTAGTATTCTGAGATGCTATCATTTTAATGCTAAATACAAGAATACTTTTTCATCTTATAGTCACCACCGATACATTTGAATAATTGCTCTTAATTGATTGTTGTTTTTATTTTTCAGGCCTTCGGATAAACCTTCAGTAGACAGATCAAACAAACCAATAGAACCTTCTTCGATAGCTCTCAAACGAGGATTACGAAATGTTATAATACCCTCAAAAGTGATGACCAATTTCTTGCATTTATCTCATAAGAACACCATGAATAATATTGAAACTTGTGGCATCCTTGCTGGAAAATTGGTAATATATCCTTGTTTAAATAACATTTAGAAGAAAATATGTAGCAAGAGAAATATACGCAATATTTCAACTTAATTTTTTTACCTGATTGTACATTATCTCCTTGTTTAGTATTACTACTCTTGTATTTTTATTAGTGTTTTTATTTAGGAAAGGAACCAGTTGACAATCACCCATGTTATCCTACCCAAGCAGAAAGGCACCTCAGATTCATGTACAACATTGAATGAAGAAGAAATTTTTGACTACCAGGACCAATATAATTTACTTACCATTGGTTGGATACATGTAAGTTTTTAAAATCTATCAAACAATAAAGTTTTTCTGCGGATTTTAAATGTAATATCTTTTCTCTATGTATGAAAAATGGTAGGTTGACAGTTGTAATTTTATCGTTTTAGTGAAATATTTGTGTATTGACTTGTTGAATTATTTATACTAACTTGTAATTTTGTTTTGTGTTATTACCTTTGACTGATTTGTTATATTAATTAAAACAAATGAGATTATAGCGGGTAATTTTAATAACAGAATTAGTTTAATTTTGTATAAAAATTTCAGTTATGATTTAAAAAACTATTGTATTTTCCGGTGTATAGAATATACTTTCAACCATAATGAAATTAACAAAAATAGTAAATTGATTGTATTGATTTAACTTTTAGCAGATACATTACTGGCATAAGAAGCACATTGATCATTGAATAAAGAAAGAAATAATTTTTATCGAAATGATTATAATTTTGGTATTCACTAACTTAAGTATTTCATTTAAGATTCCACATTGTCGCTATGGTCTGTGGGTAACTATTGTAGCAAATGCATTGCATGTTTAAATTTGAAAAACTAAAACAAATTATTAGCCTTAAACTAACATGTATTTCTTTGTTTTTAGACCCACCCTACACAAACTGCCTTCCTATCAAGTGTAGATTTGCATACACACTGCCCATATCAACTTCTTATGCCAGAGGCAATAGCAATAGTCTGCGCTCCTAGATATAATGAGTAAGTAAAAAGTTTTGCACTGTTTGTTATTACTGAATTATTATACATACTTAAAATTTATATGATACCCATTATTAATTTTATTAATTGTTTATGCATCTTACAAGGGGTTAGCAGGGATGAATGTGCATTATTTTGTCTTATTTGGTCGGTAGTTCTTACTTGGACCTTCCTTGTATATCTTTTGTGTATATAAGTGTATCAGTTTGGCTCTCTCATACAGATACATCTTTTCATTCCAAGCTTCAAATTTTTAGTATAGTTGGCAGATGTGGATGTCCTATTTACCCAAGTTATTGCAGGCTCTTTCCCATGTTTTTTTGACTTTGATGTCATGAAACGAAATTTTATCTTCTGACTCCAATTCCAATGTCGATATTCTGCTTCATTAAGGAAGTCTGGAAGAGTGCCTCGATCGTGGGATCGTGTTATAATTTTCAAGCATTTTTTACCTCTAAGTCTTTTTACTTACAAATTGTTGGGAAATACAATTGGAGTGAATTGACCATAATGTTATTTTGGATATAGGCAAAACCTGCAAGATGGGTTAGATTTTCTGAAAATATGAGATTAAAATAGCTAAAATGGAGTCAGGTAGAAAGACATATAATGAATTACATCAGAGCCGTGGTGGAATTAACAGATGTTTGAGTCGTCTATTGGCTCAGCAATTATATCAAAAAAACAAAAATATTATAAACTTCTTAAATGTTCTGAAAGGGGAGGAACTCTAAGCTAGTTTATTCAAGTTTATAATCTTCATGAAGAAAATGAGTGCAATATGTAATTCTTAAGCTGGAATTCAATATTAGCAGCAAATACTAGTGGCATTATTCTACTATGTTAATTAGTTTAAGTAGGAAGTACTAGCCGAGAAACCATTTAAGAACTAACCCAACATGTTAAAAATAATTATTTCTCTGTATAAGCCAAAGAGAAAAATTGAGAAAGTGTGAATTATGTCAAAGCTATATCTCCACAAAAGCAATACGTACAGATATGCAGCAAACCTAATTGTATTGTAACTGATAATGGTAACAATTAACCTGAGGAATTGACCAGCTACAGAAAATTGTGAAATCCCAAGAGATTTGTAATGCTTTATCAAACCAAGGTATCATTTGGAATTTTATTCGATCCAAAACACCTTATTTTGGAGGACTATTGAAAGCAGATTTCTCACACCTCTGAGTGATATTCACAGAAATCTAAACCTTCTTACACCAATCATTTTTAATTGATCAACCTTTTACAGCAATCCCCGATCCTTTGGAAAAAAAATCCCCCCATATAACAAACCAGTACTAACAGGTGCAACATTTTGAAACAGACGGTAGAAGGAAAGCCTATCGCTTGCAAATGCACAACCAATAGACAAAAGTCAAAACAAGGATGAAATCTTACGACTCTTTTGATAATCGTAATTAACAATTAGTTCCTTTTGTTCTGGAATCTTGGCAGAATAGAAAAACTATATCCTGGTACTGAAGGCAATATGTGAGTATTATCGGTACAGCTACTTAATGGCACAATGTGAAGTTTTATTTTATACCCAGGAACCATATTGTAATAATGTATGAATTTTGAAAGTGTATCCTTTTATGTTTTCCAATAAATAAATAAGCTCCAAAATGCAGACAGTGAAATTCAAGTAAACTACAAACAAAATAAAAAACAGCAACAAATGTTTCCTGGTTGAAATAGATTAGGCCCTAAAAAGTGAGGTTTACAAACCAGAATTATGGCCATAAGGAGAAGCAATATCGAGATTGGCGAACATCTTTTGAACAATGAAGCTTCAAAAAACAATTTTTTAGAAAGAAGGGAAAACAACCAAGAAGTAATTTGATATCAAACAAGAAACTAGAAAAGATGAAAAAACTAAAAACAAAAAATAATCTAACCATTTTACACAAACATTCAGTGTTAAGTAATAAAGTTTCATCTCTTGAAATACAGGCTGAAGAGCAGAAGACACATGTTGTCTGTCTTTCTGCGCATTGTCTAAAGGATGAAAATTATTAAAATTCTAATTTAACTAGTTATAGTAACGTAGCTTGATATAATTGTAGAAGAATTGACCATGGTAGTGTGCATTCCATCTATCACATTCAATATGTTTCAACTGAGTGGCACTGAGAGTTCGCTATTGTGCACATTGTGGCTCATAACACAATAGTTATTAAAAAAAAATCGTGTAGGAAGGCTTATTTTTGGTTCACAAAAATTAAAACAAAAAATGTTGTGACGAACGTTTTCGAAAATATTTAATTTTCATCATCAGATCTTGAGTCTGCAAATTAACATACATCAGACAAACCATACAAAATATAACAAATCTGCAGATTTACATGTAACATCACAAAGATATAGACACATAATAAATTAATACAACATGAAAACGAAAAATTACCAATACGAAAGACAAAAATTCTTTTGTTTTTTTCAAAAAAGTTACTTAAAAGCAAAAGGGGGACAAAACAAATCATATCAATAAATAAAACAATATCAAGTTAAATCTATAAAACAAAAAATGTGCAACAATTAAACAAATGAAATGTCATAAAGACAAAGAAAAAGATCAAACAAAATGAAAAAGCAAAATATCTGACTCATAACGCCAGGTCAAAGAAACAGAATAAAACCATCTTCAAGTGAGCCACCTACGGAAATTTATGCTGCCGAAAAAACGGGAATAGCAGCAGTTAACTTGTTCATTAAAATTTTCAGCAATAGAAAATTTACCACCCTTGTGATAAAAATGGACATACGTTACTCTTGTATATGGATCAAAGGAGTGGTGCTTGCTGTTGATGTGCACAGTAAAATTTGATGTAGGTTCGCACCTTCTTATGCAACGTGTGTGTTCAGCAATTCTCGTACGAAAGGATCTACCAGTTTGACCCACGTAAATAGCTCCACAAATACTGCAAGCAAGGGAGTAAATACTGCTCCGATTAGACAACAGAAAAGAGTCCTTGATACGAACGAAGACGGTACCCAGGGTGTTGGTGGTGCTAAAACAGACTCTTATGTTGTGGCCTTTGAAGACATTGGCCACTTTATATGAGAACTACCAACAAAAGGAATAGAGCACCTAATGAAACTATCCGTAGTACAAGACGGAACGGGGTAGCAAAGTTGCTTATAAATTTTGTCGGCTTTACGATTGAAAACTCTTCTAATAACTTGAATGGGAAAGCCATTATTCGATGCGACTTGCAAAATAGTTTAGCTCTAAAAAGAAGGCGCGATAATTCAGGGGGATAGTGAAAAGACGATTAAACATGGCATTAAAAAAGGAAGTTTTGTGGCACATGATAGCATATGATTTGAAGAATAAGGAATACAATGGTCTGTCTGAGTGGGCTCTCGATATATCTCATACATTATACCCTGACCGCAATGGAAGATTGACAGATCCAAAAAATTAATCCTGCCATACCTCTCAAGCTCAACCGAAAAATCTATTTTGTTCTGATGACTGTTCAATAACTTAAGAATTGTGTCCACATCGGACGAATCGCCTTCAACCAAACAAAAGATATCATCTACATATCTAACCCAGAAATAAATTTTTTGAAGACATCAAAATTTAAACCAGGAAAGGACAGCTCAAAATTGTCCATAAAAAGGGCCGCCAAACTCAAACCATCAGGCTGGCAATACAATTCATTATTAAAAGAAAAGAAATTTTATTGTAAAGTTACACAAATCAAATCCAGGACAGCCTGAGCGACATCATCGCTCATATCTGACTCTGTTAGGTGACGGCTAATGATACTAATACAATCAAAAACAGGAACCGAAGTGAAAAGACTGGAAACGTTGAAAGAAACAAGAAGAGAATTAGGTTTTAGTCGTGTGTTTGAAAGCTTGGTAACCAGCTCCCTACTATTTTTGATTATAAGAGAAAATTGGAAATTAAGGCGCTGTTTCAAGTATCTGTCCAAGAAAATTAAACTTACCTGACACTACCAAATAGATCATCTTCTTTTAAAATTATCCTCGATGGTGTATGCTATTCGACGCATCTCAAGAGTTATTGGTTTTATGCGGCCAGAACAACTTCTTTTGCTCTCTTCTATTCCCATCTTGCTTACGTTGTTGCTGTATGAATTTGCTTACATTATGCAAAAAAGCTATTTTGTACCCAAATATAGCTGTAAGAGCAATAGATCATACACTAATGACCCACTGTACACCGCTGTTCCTGAAACACAAACCAAGCACCTATATAATGAAAAAAATTGCAGAAACAAGAAACTCAGAATCTGCCAGAAAATCTGATGCTGCACACCAACACAACAAGGAATATTGTTGATATTCCACGATATTTACGACTGTACGATATATTTCCCTGCAGATATTAGAAACCGAAATAAATCAGCTTTCGTGAGAAAAATAAGGTCCCTTTTGAAAGAGATGCCCTATTCCTTAATGGAGGAGGTCTTTTTGTACATATAACTAATTTTAAGTTTAAAGTTGGTGTTTGTGTTTATTTCCAGTGTAATGGTAAAGTTTGGAACAAAATTCATAATTGCGTAATTTAATGTTTTTAAGAAAATCGATCGGACAGGTCAATTTTACTTTTTAAAATGCCATCTTTTGAATCTTTTAAAAAAAGTAAAGTATCTCCCGTACAAGTTGCAACTGGTACACGAGCTAAACGATGATGATCCAGACCGCCGTTTGCAGTTCTGTAAAGAATTAATGTTACTTTTGATCAAAATCAAAATTTTTTAAGTAACATTTTTTTTTGATGAAGCTACTTTTTGCCTGAATGGATCAGTACATTGCTACAACTGCAGATGTTGGTCACTGGAACATGTAGATATGTCCAATAAAGTATGTTATGTTAAGCACGACAACTCATAAAGAGTGTTACAGGGTTCTTATAAAACAAAATAGCCATATTTAAATTAATACATATAATGAATAAATAAAAACAAAATGAAAGGTGATACACATGAATTACACAAAGAAGATAAATTATACAATACACAGAAGATAACGTGCACAAAACTAAAAAATAAATAAATAAAAGGTAATGAGTACACACCTAATACGTCACCTCATGGTTGTAAGATGTTTTTTTGTGTGTGCCTACCAAGTCAATAATCGGTGACGGTTGGCAAGTGAGTTTATGTACTATGGCTCCTGTTATTATTTGTGTCTTATTTGAGGACACCATGGTACTGGTAAATTAATTTATATATAAAAGTAATACTTTCTACTAGGACAGCGATCAATTTAACTGCAAATGAATCAAGGGAGTGCTAGTTTGCAGTTCTAATAAACCTGATTAATAAAAATATTTTACTTCATACTACTTTTATAGTTTTGAAACCTGTAGATGCATGAGTAATTTTACTACTGCTGATTGTATGTTTGATGTTTAAAACTTTGCAATTTGGCGAACATAAATATTATCTTTTTCTATACATGTTCCTAAAACCCAAAACATGGTTTTTGAAATGATGTCTGTGGCCATTCTACAGCCCAAAGGGTGTGAGCTATGAAACCTAAAATATATATATATATAAGCATCTAGTATTAATTGATAAACGATTTGAATTATGAAGACAAAAATTCCTACGTACGCTTTCAGCTTTTAATTTTGAGATTGTAGTGAATTTTAAATGTACCAATTTTAACTTTTAATAATAAATTATAAGCAACAATTAAATATATGACAAAATATTTACAAAAATTGGTCAAAAAGTAGAGTTATTAAAATTGAAACTTTTATAAGAAAAAAGGGAACATGTTTGATTTTGAAGTTATAGTTTTAAACATTTGATTGGCACACATTTTTCAAATCATTGTTTAAATATCATATTAGGGATACAATATGCAGGGTGATTTATAATGGCATGATCAATTTGACAGTTTGTTGGTCAGGTTATTATGAGTAAAAATATCATATGAACATACAGCACTTTATACATGATCAAAAACAAAAAACAAAAATTTCATGTTTGTGTGTGTGTGTGGATTTGTCAGTGAGGGGAAGTATAACCAACCTGCTTTCTGCCTATGAGATTTAAATAGGAAATACAGATGGTGGTTTTTCTATAAAACAGTATTTAAAACATTGTTTTTATTTGTTACTTATTATAAGTTTGTAATCAAACTTTTATTATGATTTAGGTCTACTAAATAACTGTTTATCCTGAGTAAGGTTGGTTCCAAATATCTATTTAGGTTTTCCACCATTACCATATTCTTTATTGTTAAGTATATTACAATTGCTATGGAGTCGGATTATATCCATTTATTTACTATTGTTTAAATTCTGGTTTTAATAATGAGTATTGCCAGCGAGGTTATAATTTATAATGACTTGGTATTGTAGTGGGGAAAGTTATGCAATGGAAACATCCTCTAGTTATGTTTAAATCTCTAGGTAGATTACTGAAGTAATACAATAATGGTAACATGTTTTTCTTTTTCAGAACTGGTGTTTTCGTTTTAACTCCTGGATATGGTTTACAGTTTATTTCTAATTGCCAAAGTACGGGTTTCCATCCACATCCCACAGATCCACCTTTGTTTATGGTATGAATTTAAAATAATTTAAACTGCACATTACACAAAGTTGTGTGAGCATATATTATAAAAAACTTCTACCTTAGTTTATTAAATCTACGAACATATTAAACCCATTTTTATTGTATAAAATTGAGACAAAAAAAAAAACAACCAATATCTTGGTTTTGATTGGGGGTGGGGTAGAACAGTCTATGTTTTTGAATTTTACTATATAATATCATAATATCCCATGAATTAACATGAATATAAAGAGCAGGTAACGACAAATGCTTACAAATGACCACTAGGTGGCGCAATTGAGATGTGATTACTTTTCGTAAAATTTGTCATTTGTTATTGTGAAAACAGCGGGAGCTTAGAAATTGACCGAGCAGTTTTTTTACAGTGAGCGTTTAAAAAAAGCAATTTTGTGAAAAATTTTTACGTGAAGTTTTCGTTGAATGATTTTTTTCGATTTTGGTAACGGCCTAACTCAACAACAATGCATAGAATCACTTCGTTGAACTTTTGGTAATGGAGCACTAACAAAAAAGACTATTTACAATTGGTTTGCATAATTTCGTCATGGTCGTGCGTCCCAGTCGGTGATGAATTTTGTGTCGACTAAAATCGGTTGTTATTCTAAAAAACATCGATGCTGTGCACAACATGATTACTTACAATGAGATAGAGGCATGCTTAGGCATGTCGAAAACTGTGTACATTCGATTTTGCTTAAACATTTAGCAGTAAAAAAGATCTGGATTCCGCATAATTTGACCGAAGCTCAAAGAAAGGTTGTTAATTGGTGTAAGGAAATGTTAAAAAAAATTCGACTGAGGAATAGCATAATCCAACAATCCATTGTTTGGGTGTTCCAAAATGAACCAAATCCCATAAAAGTTTTTCGTTCACGAAGCACTTCCAAGAAAATGATCGCTTGTTTCTTTGGTTGTACTGGACATGTTGCAACCATTCCTTTAGAGGATTGAAGAATAGTTAACGCTGAATGTCATCAATGAAATCAGGAAAAACAACTGAAAACATCATTTTTCATCATGACAACGCCAGCTCTCACACAGAACGTCAAAGAATTGATTATTTAAAGGAGAAAAACATCGAATTAATGTCTCATTGCCCGTATTCACCTGATTTATCGCCTATCGGCTTTTTTTTGTCCCCCAATGTCATACAAAAAAAGGGTGGACAACAATTTTCATCACCTGAAGAAGCTGTTGAAGCTTTCAAAAACCATGTTTTTGACATACTATCTTCAGAGTGGAAAAAATGTTTCAGAATTGGTAACGCATACAAAAGAGTATAAATCTTAAAGGCAAATATTTTGAAAAGCAATATAACAGTTTGTTCCAAAAAATTTGTTTTCTTTCCTAGTTTTTGTAAACATTTAAAAGGTAACCCTCGTATATATATATATTTATATATATGTGTGTGTGTGTGCAAAGTGCGTTCACAAGATAAGAATCTGTCCTCCATTAGGAGTGGCTTATTGACGGCATCTGTTCTCCAAATTGGAGCGACCGATATTGAACCTGTCAGCAGCGTAACGAGTTATGCCTCAATCCCCCAAAATGACAGACGCAATAAAACCTCAGCCCTCATTTTTCATAGGCTTCATTACTCCCATTAAAGACAGCTATTGGAGCCAGCGTAAGAAGGTCGAGGGTTCTAAGAATCCGTGAAGTATAAACAGTTGCAAACAATATTAAATGTGTGCACCTACAACTACCACACATTATCCAGTGAAGCAAAACTAACAGAGTTTAAAATTGAATTGCACAATATTCAAAGGGATGTTATAGGTCTTTGAGAAATACGAAGAAGAGGAAAGAGCATATTCTACTGCAAAGAAGACATCTCTTTTACAATGGCACTACAATGAAAGAAGGGAGGGGGGTAGAAAGTTTTACAAAGAACTATATGGAGATGAACATAACCATATACACATCTCTTCCCAGGAAGACGTGCCTCCAATATTACATATAAACAATGAAGTGTGGAAAAGTACCAAGAGAAGACCAGGATCACCGTTGACAAACTAAAAATTTCTGGAAATAACATATATACAGTTCTGGCAAACCTATATACGTCATGCATAGATACAAAAGAGATACCAGCGTATTTGAACATATCAGCAATTAGACTCACTTCTTCAGTAGCCTCTCTTTTTTATTAGTAACAGATCCATGATGGCTCATAAAATGGAATTCTAAGATTGCTTCATCAACTGTCTGTCACAATGATTGTAACCTTTTCCAGATTTTCCCGGTTCACCATATCTCATCTGAGTACTATTTTTATTATGAACTGGCACGTCTTCTTCCCAATGTTGTATTCTGCATATTCTAGGGCCTTCCTTCTTTCCCACCAACATGTGCCCCTTAGTGTTGGTAGTTTTTGGCACCTGGTTTTCGTTGGCATTCCCAAAGGGGATCCATTGTTACTCTCGTATGTACTTCCTTTTATATCTGTTTTGTGCAGCTTCAAATTTTAGAGCTGTACCCACGGTTTCCCATAGATTTCATTGAGGGTGATTCTTTACAGTTGATATTTCTGGGTCAGTAATTCCATTAAAAAACATGTTCACTGTGATCACAGACATGGCATCTTCTTGTATATCTCCGAATCTAAGTCTAGTTAGTCTATCGATGTTGGCCTCATATCCTTATAAAGTATTTGTTTTCTACCTTTTCTTTTACTGTCGAAACTTTCATGTCTAATTTTACAGGATGTTTTATGGTAAACTGTTTTTTAAAGTGATTGTTGCCCCACCTTTATATTAAGGGTAAACTGGCTCTGGGCTTCGGTACTTGGACTATCGAATTGAATATTTGAATTCTAAGAAACAAAAAATTAAAGTGTTCCAATAGCTTCATCTGGTTCTAATAAAATTTCGTTTAGTTTAATTTCCCATGGATTTTGTTTATTTCTAACTGAATATTATAAATCAAACAAATAACAAAAAATGTAGTGGATATGGTCTGGTTGACAAAAAATATTTACAAGTTGTAGGGTTAACATGTTCGGTGTTTCACCCTCAGACCCTGAATAAAACATAAAACAATAATACAAAATTGCAAACACATGACAAGATACAGACAGTTGATACTAACATCATGTGTTTGTAATTTTCTATTATTTGTTTTAATTTTTATTAAGGGTCTGAGGATGAAATTAAAAAGTCCCGAAAACGTTGACCCTACAACTTTTTTCAACCAGACCATATCCACTAAGTTTTTTTTTATTGGTTTGATTTATAATATTCTGATAGAAATAAACAAAACGCATAGGAAATTAAGCTAAATGAAATATTATGAGAACCAGATGAAGCTTTTGGAAGGCTTTAATTTTATGTTTATTAGAATTTAAATACTCGATTCGATAGCCCAAATACCGGAGCCCAGAGCCAGTTTACCCTTAATATAAAGGTGGGGCAACAATCACTTTAAAAAACATCATGTAAAACCATAAAACATCATGTAATGAAGCTTGATGATTTTGTTTGACTATAACTATCTTCCAAGTAATTTAAACCAATATTTGGTAACCATAACCATTCAAAAAAGTTTTAACCTTCAAATTCATTAAAACATAATTCTAATGTAAATAAAATTTATTAATCATATTAAGAACCATCTGATTATATGCCTTTTTGCCAACGAATTACAAGCTTATTTAGACATATACTATAAAACTCGGGCAGGCCTTTAAAGGCATTTTCTGCTGCTTCTCTGTTATTAAATTTCTACCGTACCGTACATTGTTATCAAGATGCTTGAAAAGTTAAAAATTAATTTGGGATAGATCGGGTGAGTTATGGCATATGGAGTAATGTTTCATATCTTAACTCTAATTTTTTTGATTGCCATCTGCATAATTTGGGACTGGGTGAAAAGTAAAAAGAGGTCTCTTCGGTTACTAATTGCCGGTTGTTTTCACCCATTTTTTTAGTGCATAGTTTTCATTTCTTCACTGCACAACTGTTTGGTTAACATTTCATGCTGATTGAAATGTACAATGCTAACATTTAAATTCATTCAAAAAAATTACTCTTAATTCTTTTTTTTAATTCCGTTTTTATTGGATAAAAGTAATGCAAATTATATTCCTGATGCAATTGATACACACCTCAGAGTTCTAACTCTCAAGCAAAAAACAAATGAATAAATATTTAAGAACCCTTAAAATGATATAATCTTACAATCGGCCTTGTTTTCGGAACAACCTAATAGATGTCAGTCATTAGTGCAAATTATTATACCTACAAAAGCTGGATATTATGTGTAGTCGTAATTTATCTGCAGCTGATTTGAGATGAAACTATTATCCAAGAGTACTACCCAGATTGGATCAAACATTGGATGATTTGTCTATGCATATTCCAAAAGAAAGTGCATTTGTAGTTACTGTAATTTTTTATCATATTATATGTTTTATAGCTTAATGTTTTTATTTGCATATTAACTAATTTTACTTATAGGCAGCAGAACATGTAAGGATAGAAAATAATGCCCCTTTAGAAGTATTAGACCTGAGACCGCTGTAGCAGATGGAGGAGAAA
Source organism: Sperchopsis tessellata (assembly GCA_033557685.1). Lineage (NCBI taxonomy): Eukaryota > Metazoa > Arthropoda > Insecta > Coleoptera > Hydrophilidae > Sperchopsis > Sperchopsis tessellata. Next base: position 21,150 of record JAWQRN010000154.1, read on the forward strand.
TATATATTATAAAAATGAGCTTTACTATTGCGAATTTTATAGTTTAACTGTCATACTCACGACTGAGTAGCTTTTATACTTTGAAAAGTCAATTTAATACACTTATTGTGCATTTATGTGATTTTATAGTACCTTAATTTATTTAGCTTAAAGCTTTATTCACGATTATATACCCTTAAAGATATTTAATACATATTAAAATAATATTTTCAATGTTTTGCATTTTCATTTAAACCTTTAACAATACATACCTATTTCTGTCTTTCCTTACAACACAGACTGAATATATTGCATATTAATTTTGTTCTGAATATTTCCAAATTATAACTTATAAATAATTATCCAAAATGCTCTAGTAGAGTAACAATCTTATTGATACCTAAGCTAAGTCCCTGCTAAAGGTAACTGAAATTACTCACTACATAGCTTTCCAAATGATAATTTATCTAAACTTAGGGAGGAGTAAAGTGCACTTGCATTATCCATAAAACGATGTTATATAGGTAGAGGAGTCTGGTAGATGAACTTAATAAAAAAGGTATATCAAGGTTTAGGATGAAATATTGGCTGAAAGTTATAACAGCAAAACAGAAAAGAAACATTGAATAGATATCATTGAAGTTACTGCATTGCACGAAAACTGAAAAAAATGAATTGCTTCCTATTATTTAAGACAGGATGAAGAAGGAATTAAATAAACTGTAAAACTGCTTTTTGTTTACAATTTGTAATTATATTATGAAATATTGAAAACCTAGGTCTTGTGTATATCGTGATATTTTGTTTTAGGATTGTTATTTCTATTACTACTACAGAAATATATTGCAAACATTTCATACACATGTTCACTTGCATATATGTAACACACAATTTATATGATAACTTTTTTTGATTTTAGATTTTTACACGATTATCAAAAATGTTAGAACACTTCACACTAGCAGCTGGTTCCTCGGCTGTAATTTCTCTTTATATGCTTTCAAAATTGCACTACTAACTAGGTAATTAAGTAAAATAAAAATGATTTCAAATAGAGGGTCAAAATTATGGCTAAGTATTTAGTGTTTGCCCAAATATAAAATTAGGTTATGTTTAAGCCTTTTAAATATTCAAACCGGATATGGTCTGGAATGAACGCATATAATATTTTATTCGTGTACAATTATATCAACATTTACCATCTGTTTTTTACAAGAAACAAACTCCAGAAATCCAATCAACAGAAAAATAATTTTGAAGCAAATATAAGGAAAAGCAAATTTTTCTATTTCATAATCACACGTAACAGCTATTCATGCTACTTACGTAGGTAAATAAAGATAGAAACATATCAATAAAATTATTTCATACTGATAATAATTTAATTTAACAGCTGCTTTCATATTGAGTTATACAATGTCTTCTAATTTTTAAAAATTTGTACATTAATGTTTTTTAAATTATTTCAAAAAGTTAGAAACACTTCGAATTTATTTTAAGGAAGAGGGTATTAGTATATTCATTTGAGACACAACTTTGTTTTATATTTGTACATACAATATGAATTTCCCCATCAATCGATGCAGCCACATCTATAAAGGTATAAATTTGAATGCAGATTTTTGTATACAATAAATTTTGAATTTGTGACATTTATTGAGTTTATAATGTTCAGTTTAATTTTCCGTGATATTTGTATATTGATGCATTGAAAATGTGACTGCTTGTGAGTGATGTGAAATGACAGCAACTCTCTAGGGCACAGTTTTCCATAAAGTGAATATATATATATATAATTTCTTTTCTCTTTATGTATGGGTCGATCCTGCTTCAGTCTATAATGTTTAATAAATAAATATTATGATTGCAGGTTATTTAACTATCAATAAAATATTAAATTAGCCTAAATCCTTGATATTATTATCAATAGACCAAAGTAACCATTTCGCATTGCACAAGTTGTAGAAACATTTAAAAAATTATTTTTAATTTTGCTTCAAACTTGAATAAGTAAGTTCTGGAATATAATAAGCAAAGGGATGCAAGTGATTTTTTGTCAAAAATTATTTGGTTAAATTGATACCTGTCAAAGAGGCACTTACACCCTTTTTCTTGTAATTTTTTTATTTCTTGTTTGTGAGGTTATATCTTATCATAGTATTGATGATTGGTTTGCATGTTGATAAACGGGAAGTAGCTAAAAATCACTGCACAACTATTGCTATTTATTTTGATCTACAAAAAACTAAAACCATTATTCAAGGCGCAATGGCTCTACAATTTTGGAATCCATAATTTGGATGATGAGCAGGTATACATGTTTATGTGGCATGAAGCAGAGGCTTCAAGAGGTCCACAGATAATCGAATCCTGATTTTTTAAGTATATGCAACAGCTACTTCAATTCTTAGTTTCTGGACATTCATTTATGGAGTGTGACCAGGATTATGTCATAATTGAAATGACCAAAAAATCCAATCATTAGAATTTGTTCCTGATGTTTACAGTTGTACAGATAAAACAAGACGACTTGTATCATTAAAGCTAATGAATGCTGTAATAAAAGATATAATAAATGGCCTGAGGAGTATGCAATGGTTTCGTATTGTAAAGGACCAGCCGTATTTATTATTGTAAAGGACCAGCCGTATTTATTATTTTATGAAGGCACTTCGAACAATGAGTTTAAGTTTGCAAAGGTGGACTGAAAAAATATAGTCCAGGAAGAACTACGCGAGTTCATTTAACACCCCAATGTAAGAAAACTCCAAAAATTTAAACTGAGAAGAATAAAAACTTAATGCAGTTTATCCACATCATACAACCAACCATGAGTTCTATAAAAACCTGTCATATGGACGAACTGATTGTACTGATCCTCCAACTAAGACTTATCCTTCAAAAGACTGACTGCTGTTTATGATGATTATTATTATTTTCATTTGTAGTAGTAGTACAGTACTCCCAAAGTAACTAGACAAGTGGTATACTTGTGGAGTACTATAGTAGAAATATTTACAATCTTTGATTATGATATTCTTCTTTTAGGCAATATGAGGAAGATCATAAGTATGACATCTGTGATAACTTTTTATTCCCAACTTCGAGATTTAATGTAGCTCTTGTTATGTTCTTTAATACTTTTAATCTACTATATTCCGTTACTTATATAAATAATTTCTTCTAAAATCTTAATGGTACAAGGGTGCAAGTTATTTTCACCAACAAAAGAGCGTGATTACGAAAGTTCTTTGTTAAAGAGCTCTACAATAAATGCATGGTACATTATTCAATGAAACTTTGTCACTAAGTGCTACAATATTTAACATATGTCTCCCAATCAACTATCATAAACTGCCATTACAAAATTTTTGCTAAAGATTAATTTTGTGTTTAAATTATTTAAAATGAACTATTTGTCATTTAAGCAATTGAAACGTAACTCAATTGAAATAAAATTCAAGTGCAATTTACAACTTGTGATTAAAGATGTCAGGTTGGCCGAGCGGTCTAAGGCGCCAGATTTAAGCTCTGGTTCCCGAAAGGGAGCGTGGGTTCGAACCCCACACCTGACAATCTTTTTTTAAATTTACCTCAGATTTTAGGTAATAACAATTTATATATTTATAAAATAATGGTTCTTAACATAATAATTTCTTTCAAAAGATAATTTAAATTATATCATTCGCATATAGTCTATTTTTAACGTTCGAAAATTTGTGTTTACATTATATTAAGAGTATTTTACAACCTTCTATGAAAATCGGGGAAATCCTTCCATCTTCGAAATATTAAATTATCCTGTAATCCGCTGGAGTATATAAAATTCCATGTACATGTGGCTTAGCGTATATAGGTCAGACAATAAGAATGACCTCCATTCGCTGCAGAGAGCACGAAATGCAAACTCGTCTCAAACAGTGTGTTGTATCCCCCTTAGATGAACAAATTATAATAAGGCCACGATATAATCCTTAAGGAAATAAGCATCCTCGCCCTGACATCTAATTATTTACCAAGAATAATAAGAGAGTTCATCGTAATATATAAATATCCGGAAAAGATTAACCAACGCCGTTGAAAATCCCATTAAATTAAGTTTGAAAATTAGAATACAATGATCAGCACGGTCAAAAGCCTTCGTAATGTCGGTATAAATGGCATCCACGTGACCTCCACCGTCAACAACCGAAGATATACATTGGATATAAGAATATAAGTTAGTTGAAGTTGATATATTTCGCATGAAACCGTGCTGGTAGGCAGAAATACAACCTTGAACCTGGGGATAAATTAAGGAAAAGGTGACGGATTCAAAGACCTTAGCGAAATTAGAAAGTATGGCAATAGGTCTATAGTTCATGATATAATGAACGTCACCTGTCTTATGTATAGGTATAATCCTAGACTGCTTCCGTACTTCCGGAAAGGAATTATTTCTCAAACACAGGTTGAAAACGAAAGAACCGAGTGACATATATATGACGAGTTTTAACCCACGTATGTGCTTCTTCGTTTTGTGAAACCGAGATCCTTCGAGATCGGCTAGTCAGAGACATAGCGAGCGAATATTTTACGTTGGTCAAGTAATAGACTTATATATTCTCTGCTACTGTATCCTGCATGGTGATAGGTTAGTTTGGTGTAAGCGTGTGTTGTGATTGGCGCATTCGGTTTTGGGGGCGTGGCGTTTACTCGGTTTACCAATGACTGGCATCCACGTGGAAGGTAAGTGCAAACCATCATCTCGGGTATTCATACAGTTCGGTCATTTTTCAATTTCTACAGCTTCCGTAAAGTTCGGTGTTTCAAGTATATTTTACGCGAAATTGTTTTTGTGTCCTGCAAATTTATTCTGTGCCCTGTATTCTTGGTGTGTTGATATAGCGCAGATGATACTTCTAATCTCTTTATAGCTAGTTCATGTTCCTTCATGCAAGTTGATATGCGACGATTTGTTTGTCCGATGTAGGTCCTTTCACAATAGAAGAAGGGCACTCCTTGACCTTCCAAAGGGATTGTGTTCTTCGGGGTTCTAAGAAGGTTACCAATTTTCGTATTTGTTCAGAATATTGTTTTTACGTTAAATCGCCTTAGAATGTTCGAAGCTCTGTCAGTAGTTCCTTTAATGTAAGGTAGGACAACTGCTGCTGATGGTTTTTCTTTTTCTCTCAACACGGCGATCTTTATTAATAGCTGTTGAGCAAACATATTTCCTTTAGGGTTTCCATTTCTTCATTGCGATGTTCTGCATCGGACAAGGTTTTAGCACGAAATACTGAAGTATTCAGTCCCGACTGTAGTTGAGCTGGATGGTAATACGATCTTGCACGGTTCGTGTGTGTTGGTTTTCTATACACTATGTGGGCCAGTGTTTCGTCCTGTTTCTTGGTTAAGAGCACGTCCAGGAATGGTAGTCGGTTGTTTTCTTCGATCTACATGGTGAATTTTATCTTCCTATGCTAAGAGTTAAGGTGTCCAAGAAAGCGGTGTCGTTCTTCCATTCCATGTGGCCATACCACTAGTATGTCGTCCACGTATCTAAGCCAGAGTGTTGGTTTGGAGGACGTAGTTTGTAGAGCAGTTTCTTCGAAGGAGTTCATGTATATATTCGACAGCATTGGTGATAAAGGGGAGCCCATATGAGCGCCTTCAACTAACTAACGCTGTCCATCGTATACGAAATATATATTGTTCACGCAGTGTTGTGTTAGATTAACTATATGTTTTGGTATGTTCATTTTGTGGAGGAACTCGATGGTTTCTATTATCAGAACATTTGTGAAAAACGAGACAACGTCAAAGCTTACTATCAGGTCCGTAGGCTTCAAATTTAAAGGTTGGATGGCCTCGAGGAGATTTTTGAAATTCCACGAAATAATTGGTGTTCTCGGAATGTGGGTGGAGTTTAGATGCTAGAAGCCGCGCCAAGGTATGTAGTGGGAATCGAATAGAGCTCACTATCGGTCGTAATGGTACGTCGGCCTTGTGGATCTTTGGTAGACCGTATATTTTCTGGAATTTGGAAGACTTCTCTCTGGGAATAATTCGTTTCTGGTCTGATTCTGGGATTGGTGATGCTTTTATCTTGATCCTTGTTGTTTCTTCCAGGTAGGTGGTTGGATCGGTTTCTATTGGCTTGTATGATTGGTCGCTTAAGATGTCTGCTCTATCGAAAGGTTTCAATTTTGTAATTGCTCCTAAACATATTCCAGCGGAAACCATAATTACAAGAATCTAACTAGCTCTAGAAGTCATACCAAAAGAAGAAGCTGAAATAGCCCGACAAGAAATTTGCCGTCCATCTTAACCACCGAAACAAAACCTCTCAAAAGAAGAAAAAACTGGTCTTAGGAAGCTCAAGGAAAACCCTGATGTTATAATTCTACCTGCAGAGAAGAAAATGCAACTGTTATTATGAATATGGAAGACTACCATAAGAAGATGGTCATCTTAAGGGACCAATCATACAAGCGCATAGAACCGACTCAACCACCTACCTGGAAAAAAAAACAACAAGAATCAAGATAAAAGCATCACCAATCCCGTAATCAGACCAGAAACGAATTATTGCCGAAGAGAAGGCTTTCCAAATACTTGAAACTATACGGTCTGTCAAAGATCCACAAGGCCGATGTACCATTACGACTGATAGTGAGCTCTATTGGATCGCAAATTCGGGCATTTCGTAAACCTATCTACCTCTCTACTTTCAATATCGATTCGCTTTATTATCGTCTATGCGGCAGTAAATTTTAAAAATGTTTCTTGAATATTAGAAAAGAATACATGTTTTAATGCTTATCCAACATTGACTGTTATAAGCAAAGCTTTGACTGATACAAGTTATATGTGTATACATTCAGATATATACAGATGGCGCAAAATAAGCTGAATAATTTGTTTCTCTGTAACTTTAGAATGTTAGAAATATAAAAATTAATTATCTAAGTAACGAATAAAAGCTTTAGTTTTGGAATTTGTTTACATCATATGTAAACATCATATTGGGAAAATATCACCACCTTCTTACTCGTAAACATGTACTCTTCTCACGGCGTTTTCCTTGAAATTTCTCGGAATTTTAGGAGGTATTCCGGATATTAACGTTTATGAGCTCTAAGTTTCGATGGTTATTGACATACATCCTTGAGATAGCACCAAAGGAAAAAGTTTAGAGCGCGGTGGCCAACTCACATCACCATTTTTAAATGAAATGCGAATGAGAAAATGCTGTCTCAAAAGTGTTCCGAATGATAAAAAAGGTTGAGAACCGCTGTCTATAATATTTAGCCCAACTACAGTAAACAGTTCGAGCTGCACGAGAGGTCACTGGCCCACTTAGTCAACCCGCAGATTCTCAGAAATTAGATAACTCACTCAAACCTCCAGCCATGACTCACTTTGGCGGTTTATGAGAGGCAGGGGTGAAATCCACCAAATTTCATCTCAAATTTATCACAGGAAATCATCCCTTCGGTTTTGAAGAACTCATATCACTTTTCGCACGCATTAACCTAAAATTCCAGGCCACTTGCCTACTTTCTTCATCTCCTGATGAGACAAACTTGCTATCTCCAGATCATTTTCTTATTCGTACACCGTCAGTAGCTCGTCCTAGGTAAGATCTAATTCAACCTCAAACTTATCTATTATCACGTTGGTAATTCATCAATTAAGTTGTACATTTCTAGGATCGGTGGCAAGTCGAATATCTACACAACTTTCAACAAAATAATAAATGGAAACATCAGCCACCTCATTATAACACTGGGGATCTAGTTATCATTAGATATTCTTCCGGTCCAAAAGAATGGAGGATCATCAGGTGGATTGAACTTACTCATCTATTCATCGTTTCTTAGCACGCGCCACCTAGTACCTCATTTTGTAAATATTTCAATTCATCCATCCATGTGCCCACTGCTGTTAGTCGTATAGAACCATAATTGTTAACTACTATGCTTGACCGGTAGCAGCGGCAGTTCATCGGAATCTCACGTGCTTCTAAAACTCCGTCATATAAAAGATGGTGTTCAACCGCAATACGCTTGGCACCTCGTTTTGCGTCATAGTCGTAGTTTTAAACAAAGATCTACAATTTAGTGTTCGTAATTTAACATGATAATTGAAGAAATTGTGTAAGCTGTTATGTTTAAAATTTAGGTATTCATTTTTTGTCCTTCCTTGTGTTTACACATCAACGAAGCAACCTCTGTTCTGCGTCTAACCATACATACGTAAATACAACTATTGTCAGTATATTCGAATATTTTTATATAATTTATGTGGAATATTTTCGAGAATATTATGAACACGAAATGTTAAAGTTGTGTCGATAATTTCAGGTATTGTTAACTGATAAGATCGAAAATAATGTGATATAAATAATGTTCAACTCATTATTAGATTAATCGTTTCTGTCGCTACAACAAAATTAAACTTATTTAAAATTAGTAGTATGATTTAGAAACGACTAGCAAATGTCAGTGTTATTGACATTAAAACAGAATTACTATTACATAAAGTTAAACAGAAGTTATAGAGTTAACGAATTTTTAATAAATCACATGTAGGAGCTTTTACACGATTTCCACCCAAAAACACCTATTATATGTTAACAAATAATTTTGCAAAAACTAAGTAACGTAAAATAAAGTTGTTAATTATAATTGATTGCTATCTTTTGTAACTGTTTTCGAAGACGCGTGTACGACGCAGCCAGACACCCTTGATGCGTTCATGAAGTGTTGACAGTTATGTTGGAACTGCTGCTGGGAGTACGAATAAAGCTGGCAGATACATTTTTGTCGACACACATGGACAAGGCCATTGTAAGGGTGGAAAGATTTAGGGAAATGGTGGAAGAGAAAATAGGTGAGTATTTTCTCTTCCACTATATCAGCATGCAAAGATGATGGTATTGTGGGATTAGTTAATCTAGTATTACCATGTTATCAAATGATACAACTATTAGTAATGTTGAATGAATATTGCGATTGTTTCTGGCGAAATACTGATAAATTAATAAAACCTAACGCAGCTAAAATGTCAATTGACACGGTTATTATCAGATTTTTTAAGGATCAATTATCTATATCGAAGCATGTATTTATCACACGATCACTAATACGAATTTTTACGAATACCATTCGGGTTTCCCAAATGCTATTAACAGCATTTTAGGATCATTGCTATTTAGCATATATAGACGATGGTCTCTTGTCGTCAAATGATTTTAAAGATGGTTTAAATATTTTAAAAAAGTTCATCTATTGTTTTGCGATGCAGGTCTAACCATAGGGCTAAGGAAATGCCATATCATTATGACTAAAATTGATAAACACGAGATTAATTCAGATGGAGTGAAACCTGGCGAAAGAAAACCGGATGCGATACGTAAATTCCCAACTTCTTCAGACGTTCATACAGTACATCAATTTCTAAGACTAACGAGTTATTTTAGAAAGTATTGTGTAAAACTTTGTATGTTTTGCACAAATCGCTAAATTATTGATAACTTTAACGAAAAGTGATTTCAATGGGCGGAAATGGAACAACGTGCGTTCGAAATTCCAAAAGAACTGTTGGTGAGCATACCGGTATTAGCAATTTATCATCCAAAGCTCCCAACTGAAGTGCATGCTGATGCTTCAGAATGAAGTCATAGTGGTACCTTACTTCAAAGGCAAGATTTTTATAGTATATTTAATTGGAATGAAATTCAAAGTGGTGACAGATTGTAAGACCATACTAACAACCTTAACGAAAAGGGACGTAATGACTCGAATAAATCGATGGTGGTTAGTAAATTAGTAATTTGACTTTGGCATAGAGTATCACCAAACAGCAGGGGCTCAGTTTTCGGACCACAAGACATAGATAATGTACATGTACTAACAGTGAATGTATATCAGGAAGATTTGGTATTTAGTGCACAAATGAGCGATGGACATTGTAAGTTTCTTAAATAAGTGTTATCTATAATTGTATTACATGATGAAAAGCAGAAAAATCTAATGACTATGGCATTATAAATGACTAACTATATCAAAATACGCCAGAAAGTAAACGGTGGATTCTGCCAAGGTCTCTCGAAACCAAATCGTCATGTATATTGATGAGACTGGGCACACGTCACTTGAAAGGACAATGTTTATCATTTCCAAATCATTCTGATTTCCATCGATGTGTTGGTATATATGGAAGTATATATCTTGTTGCATAATTATCTTTATAGTAAAGAAACTGGTAGACTTGTCATAAATTTTTACACCCTACTGATAAAGCAAAAATTAGAATAAAGCGGAAAATTTAATTGTATTGGTAGACGCTTTCACGAAATTCGTCTCTCTAAATGCAGTCCAAAAATACAAATGTCAGACCCGTATTAAAGATTCTTGGTAAAGTTGTTGAAGATTTTTGGATACATAAACGAATAATAAGTGATCGAGATCGCTGTTATACGAGTAAAAAGTTCGCCAAATTTTGCGAGGATTTAAATATCAAGCATCTATTAAAGTCAACGGCAACAACTAGTAGAAATGGACAGGTTGAAAGATAAAACGCACCGCTCATTATCAGCTTCAGTGAAAGACAAAGAAATGGGATGAATTGTTATCCCGTATAGAGTGGGATTTCCACGAAGAATTCAATAATGGATTATTCCCTGTTTGAACTATTCTTTGATTACCTCTCAAATTTATTGCCGGTATGTATCTTACAAATGAAATAGATATGGATCATGATGGACATATTCAAGACAATGGTAGCAAAGTTGTCAAAGGGAAACAAGAACTTGCATATAGAAGTTCTTGTTCGAAGATTAGCAGCGAACTGAGGGAAAAAGTAGGAAGCTACTTTCAAAGTAAAAAAAAAATTCTCCTCTATAATATATATATATATATATAAATATATATATATATATATATATGATGACTGGATTGTATATTTATTTTTATGTGTAAACAGAAATTTAAGAAATTACTGCGGAGCCTCTACGCCACTGCGCATAGTGCCAGAATAGACGCTCCATGCAACTAAGATCGCTCCAGGTAAATCCAGCGGCCGTTAGAGTCAAGACTTCCTGTGGCAGATATAAACAGTGGCTGTAAACTACGCACTTTCTTATTAATTGTGAACTTGTAAAAACATTACAATACTACCACGTACACTTTTTTGTTCCTATTTATGTTACTTATTTATAGAGTCACTGATTTTAAAGGTTGTTTTGATGTTCTATCTCGTAGATTCTACCACGAGAATGTGGTGACTGTAGCGCAACCGATTGTAATAGACTGTTTTCAAAGAGCGTGTATGACACAGCCCATGGTATAAGTAAAGATGGTATGCCCTTGCGCATACGCACCTCCCACCCCACCAACATCTTACCAATGCTTATGAAGTCAACTGGGAGCGTGTCAGATTTAGGTCGAATTTCGTTTGCTTTCGGTGTCCTTACCACTCCAAACAATCGAAATTCGACCTTAATCTGACGTATCCCAGTTGACGTTGGTGCCTAAACCAAACTTAAATATGTTGCTATTATGAGCATACCTATCTTCTCCTACCACGATACAGCCTTAGCACCCTTGATGCTTTTATGAGTTATTGACAGCCCACTTTGAACACAGCTTACTTGCAGCACTCTTCGTACGTTCGATCTATCATTTGTTAATTTTTATAAATATATTATATTATACTATATATAATTAATTAGAATAAAATTATTTATTTTTGTGTTTAGTTTTTGTGACTGTTTTTATTACTTGGCCGCACATGATAAATCAAATATCAATACAATGCGGCCAGGTCAAATTTTAAATGCAAAAGCCAAATATATTTCGAAAAATATAGGTACAACCTAAGATAGAGTGAACACCGTGTCAGTTATCAGCACTGCTCTGTTAGTAATTAGTTTATGTTAGTAATTAGTTATCGCAGTCGTAAATATGACACCATAGTTGTTCAGAACAGTACTAGAGCGTATGTTTCGAAAAATAGATTGGAAACAAAGGAGCATACAAGTTGTTGTAAAAGTTAAATAGAGGTTTACAATTTACTATTCTTTAACATTTCTATATAGAAAGGACATTTTTTACAATACTGTATAGATTTCTTTAAACCAATATACATACAGTTTCCACCTGTAGGAGGCGCTAACTACTTTACCGGGGTAAACTAATGAACAAATACTCGTGGAGCGAGTTTGTTATAAACTTTGTGATACATCTAGTAGCAAATAATGATAATAGGACCCTCGAAGTGTATGAGTAACTTGTCTATTGATACCTGCCGATTTACGATTCTGGGACGAGCCTAGCTCTCTAAGTATCTGGTGGAGAAAGTTATGTTGGTCAGATAAAAGGCACGAGGACTATGACTTCTTGGATATGGGTCTATTTAGTCTATACTCCTAGTCCTCTGTTACCCTGTCAATGACAATAAAAAAAATACACGTGCTTGGATGCAGGGCAAATGCCTTTCCGATTGCAAAAATAAATATAACACCGCTATAAATTGCGGAAACAAAAGAATATGACAAGAAACCCTGAAAATAAAATATCTAAAATTAAAACTAAAATATGGCAATTGCAAGACAAGAAAGCACAATATAGACTTTAAAAGTACAGTAACAATGTAACACAAATACAATAAAATAAAATATTGCGCGGGCATACACTCGCGCACTTGCGGCGGTTCGACGAGCGTCACAGGGAGGGTTTTAGAGAGAGAGACAATTACTGTGGTTTGAATTAATTGAACAGGTCGATTAAATATATTATATGCGCGGGTACGCTAACTAGATATCTTTCGGCTACTCAACTAAGTTAGACTTGAATAAATAAATAAAACAGTCGCGAAGAATTTACAATAATTACTATGACGTTATTCTGGAAGAATGAATACAGATGAGCGGTAACCTGGTAGAAGGCCAGTCCGGTATGTCTGCTAAGCCCGGCTCCGAATAACAACGTGAAATCCCAAAAAGGAAGATATTCTAGTTCGAAACGTCGACAGATGAGCGGCAACCTTGTAGGAAGTCACGTCCGGTATATCTGCTAAGTCTGACTCAGAATATGCAACATGATGTCTCAAAATTAAGAATAAAATAAAAGCAAAATATAGATAAAATGTAACGAGTGTAAACTAACCAAGTTCTCAAGGAACTCGAGAAATAAATACTGAAAATTAATTGAAATTCTAATAACGCGTTAAATTTTAAGCTTGAATACTAAAATGAAATTGAATAATATAATGTTAGCTGGAATACATTTCTATCAGATTAACGACTGATCTAGTGAAATACTGTCGAAGAGAGAGAGCCTTTGTCTAACTAGTGCCCAATATTTATGGTTTTGCTCGAACCGTGCGTATCCGTGATTGGGGGACAGTGACCTTCAATCGCCTGCAAGTTCTTCTCATTCCACATACGCAGTTCCTAAGCAAATATCTCTCTCTGTCGCTCGTATGTAGCGTTTGGACGCTCCCTTTCTGACGCTATGGAAAAATACCGCGGCGGCTTAAATCTGGCGCGAACACACGCTAGGTAGTGAATTTTAACAACCAATTGCGTCACAAGAAAAATATACTTTAAAAGAATAAATTTTAAATCTGATTTAAATGAAAAAAAAAAATAAATAATTGGGAAATCCCATATCGTTACACTCTATGCTTTGTAACGAAACTACGTTGTAACTTTCTAACTGCACCAATATTTGCAAGGCAACAATGTAACACCTTTTTTAGAAATCTCACTAATTAAACCCTTTTAGAAATCATATCACTAATACTATCTTTCCCAAAAACAACAAATTACCTTCAGGTTACGTAGTAACGACCATAGACGGTCCATTTTATTGTCTTGTTAAATTGGGTTTAGCTATCGTAAAAGAGAAACTCTAAAACAATTAGCAACCCCAAATTAGAATTTGAATCGAATTTTTAAAGACCTTTTCTAACTTAACCCAGGTAGACACGTGTTCAACGTACGTCACAAATAACACCACCACTTTCAAAAAACAAACCTTTTGAGAAAAAAGAATCTATTTCATTGGTAATTTCTTTAACACAAAAGAACACCATTGGAAGACACAACTGCGAGACCACTCCCATCAGTTAATTTCCAAACAAGCACCTCCCCTAATAAATAGAATGATAATATTGCACGATATAGCAAAAGCAGTGAAGGAAGTAAAAGAGTCGACGGAGAGTGAAGAGAGTCGAAGAGTGAAGAGAGTAGGAGATTCGAAGAGTAGAAGAGTCGGATAATTGAAGAAAAAGAGTGGTATCAGAGAAGTGTTACAGACTTACAGAGTCAAAGGGTATCTGATTGTAACATCACCCCATAAATATACAAAAATAAAACATATCTTTCTCTCTCTCTCATTAAATTGTTATACCAACTAAGCTCTGCGATTGTGATTATTTACTTAAATAAACAAATAGTAAATTAATAAGTTACTTAACTGTAGTAAAAGAAAAATCCCTCGACTCGACAACCAACATAAAAACCTATTGAATGGAGAATATCTTAACCATTTGTGATTTGCGTATTATATTTGCACACACTATCGAAGAGTTCCAAGAATAAAATAATTAATCTGTAATTTGAATGAATATGTTTGTCTTAGGATAGATATGCCAGCCAATGTGTACATCGAGGGCACACTAATTGAAGCCGTAAC